>PGOM01000106.1:95065-122416 GCA_002921335.1 Paratrypanosoma confusum | reverse complement strand
CCGCCGCTGGCTACCCCCTCCGGCCTAGGCGCCTTCGTTAAGGACGCACTGGCGCTTCTCCGACGCGAAGAGCGGAGACTTCTAGGCCGTATTTCTTGTTTAGCGACGTTGCTTTCTATCGTGTGGCCGCGCTGGTGTTGTGGTATGGGCTGTAGTGCCTTCCTGACTGACCGAGAGCTGTGTGGCTGTGGAGGTCGTTCTGTCCTTTGTTGTTTTTTTTTGTTGTGGTCAACATCAGTAGATTTTTATATAGGTGGATGGGTGTGATTGGTTTTTACTCGGTATGCTTCGGCTTGTCGGCGGAAAGATTAACGGATAGTGTGGGTGGTTGTTGAGTACTTTGGTCTGTGCAGGGCTGTCACGTTGGGTGTGAGGGTCGTGGTGTTTAGTGTGCAGTGTCTGTGTCTCCAGCTCTGTGGCGTAGCTGCTGGAGGTGGGGTGCATGGTGTCTGTGCTGCTGGGGCACTTCGGTCGTGAAAGATCGGACGGGAGATGTGGTGTGAATGTATGTATGTGTTGATAGGTATTGTGGTATTGTGGTAAGGTTGTAGTTGTTTTTGGGTGCTGGTAGATGGCTCGTTTGGTGCTGGCTACGCCTTATAGCGAAGGGTTATTTGGACAATAGTAGATGATTGTGTACGGGTTGGGGGTGCCTTTGTTTTTCTGGTTTAGTGCGTGGACGGCTGTTTGAGGGAGCTTTTAGTTGCTGAGGAAGTACGGTGCGTGCAGTTGCTTGAGAACAGCTCTGACGCATTGGGGCTCAGCTTTTTTTCGATTTATTGGTGCTGGTGCCTTTGTGTTTTGTTTTACAAAACTGTTGCACAGGTGGCCGTATCGTTTGTTGTTTCTGCGTGGATCTGTGCTTCTTTGTAGAGGGGCTTCAGGTATGCTTCACGTTGAGAGAGAGGCTTGATTGACGTAAGATTGAGTTTTGCATGTGGCGTTCTGCAACATTTTGCTTTTCAAGTGCAACCGTTTTGTTGCGTTGCGCGGTAAGGCTTTGCTGTGCGCTGACATCTGCGTATGGGTACTGGTGCGTAGTTGTTGCTGCCGTGTTGCTACTGTTATGTGACATTGGTGTGCCGCGCGCCGTTGCTGGGTTTACCCGACTGACCCACCGTGCACCGGCTGCTGTGCTGTTAGCCCTTCAATGTGACTCTGTTTTTTATTGTGGGAGCTGTCCTGCTCACATTTTTGGAAAGAAGCTGCATGTAGTGTTAACTATTTGCTGTGACGGTAGCGCTTATGTGTGGCGTCGATTTTGTATATCTGCTTGAGTTTAGGCGTGAATTCAGATCTCTTCTGCCTTTTTTCGCTGTGATATTCTGCTGTGTCTGCTGACTCTTTGAGTCATTGGTGTTTATCCACTTGGCCTTGTAAGTTCGTGGCGGCAGTGAAGTTATTCGGGAAAATTTGCATGCTATGCGTTCGCTTGGCTTTCGGGGTTTTCGGTGTGATTATGGGCTTGTGCTGCATGAATGATGTGGATGTGTGTGGTGGCTAGTTAAGTGATCTTTTCTTTCGATGGTGAAGGGGCTGAGCCCGAGATTGTTTTTTTTTTTTGATGATGCGGCAGCTGTTTTGGTGGTGAACATGTTGTGTTGAAGGGTATATGGTATGGTGTTTGGTGTAGTGACTGCGACATTGCTGCTGTGTTGGAAGCGTATGCGTGTTGCTTCTGCGTTTCTGAGGTGAGTTATCTGATGACCAAGTTGGTCGATGGTGGAATTGTGTTGAGGAGGTCACAAATGTTTGCTTGTGTGGCTTGCTGCCATTGTACTATTTTAGTGAATGAATGTTGTTTTGGATAGACTGCTGTGAAAAGTATTTTTAGATTCTGAGCATTTTTGGTTAATTCTTTCCTGTGGTGTGAGAAGTAGCTAGTTGTTCTCTTTAACGAATGAATTTTGAGTTCTCTGGCCGCTTTGGTAGTGGAGTGCTGTAGGATACTGTGCTGGTTGTGCAGAGGTGGGAGGAGGTGGGCCTCTGTGATGCTAAGTTGAGTTCATAATCTTGGCATTTGGTGTGATGCATTGAAATGGCAAGAGATGCTGTAGTGTAGTGGCTGTGCTCATTTAATGAGTCGTAGAAAGTGAACTCGTGTTTGCTGTTCCCTCTCTAGCTGAATGCCCACAGTGGCTTGGTGTCTAAAAAAACGAACAACCGGGAGCACATTTTCTGCTGGGGTTTTCAAGAGCATTGAGGTACTTCACTGTTTCTTCATCGTTTATTGCTCATTGGTGCAGTTTTTTCTGATAGGTGCCATTACGGGTGAAAAGGTGTGTAGTAGCTGTCAGTGGGGGTGCGTTCTTGGGTTTACTGAGGCTCTTATGTCTGGTATG
This sequence comes from Paratrypanosoma confusum, assembly GCA_002921335.1. Lineage (NCBI taxonomy): Eukaryota > Euglenozoa > Kinetoplastea > Trypanosomatida > Trypanosomatidae > Paratrypanosoma > Paratrypanosoma confusum. The sequence continues at coordinate 120,074 of PGOM01000106.1, read as the reverse complement.
CTCAGCTCTCGTGGTTTTTTTCTTTGTGTTGTGGCAATGCTTGCTTTGCGGTAGCACGTGTACTTCTGTGATGACTGTGTCTGGGTAGGCAGGTGCAGTTGGTGATAGGTTACTGGAGGTTATTTAGGCTACGTTGCACCGTTGGTAAGTGGTCTTCTCTTTGGAGGACATTATTTGTAGCAACGAGATGCTCTTTTGGTGTGAATCATTCGAAAGAGTGGCAGTTCGTTGTGCGCTGCTGCGAGTTCTGAAAGCGTAGCTGAGTGCTTGGGGGAGCTTGGGCTTCCTTGTGTTTTGCGCAGCGGGTTTGCTGTTGTCTTTCTCTGGCTGGCGCCTCGATCTGGATTATTATGTTTTTGTATGCTGTTGTAGTGTTTTCATCGCCTATGATTACGATACTCATAGCAAATACTAGTGACGACAGTACAATCCTGAGTGAAGAGCCCACTGGATATGCCACTTTAGTTATTGTGTACGAGACTTGGTATTGGTACTGCAATATTTTGTACTAGCTTCACCTTCTCCACAGAATTTTTTTACTTGACTGGAGTGCCCGCTTTGTACATTGCGTGATACGGTATTGTCACTTGCTACGAAGGATACAGAATTGCTCTGGGGCAGTGGTGAGGTATTTGAAGAGGGGGGAGTGTGAAGATCGATGGAGAGTCTCGTAAGGGATCGGGGGGTGCTACCAGCGATGCGCGTCGTAGCCCTTGGTACGTAGGCATGCTCTGCGTAACTTATGACCGGTTTGCTAGCCTTGAATACATCCCTGCTTGTTGGCCGTTGAAGCTAATGATGCCCTGTGCCTTGCATTATGCCTCCATGAGCTCTACTTCTCCAAGCTCCTGGCTGAAGGGTACTTCGCTTGAAAAGCGCCTTCCACACCAGTGAACACTCCCACATTATTCGCCTGGCTAATACCTTAGCTTAACAAAGGATATTAATTGGCTTGGAATTCTCACACCCCCTTACTCTTCTGAAATTCTTGTGTGCAAGACTCGCTATGGTTGCACTAGGAGGACCGCGTGCCCTTGATGTTATTATTTGCCCCCGTAATGTGCCACTGACCATTTTTCCTACCCGCAGGTCTCTCTCTGCAGTTCGGGAAGCTGTGGCAGCGAAGATTGGTACCTCGGTCGATGCAATTGACCTGTTTGTCGCGGGAAAGGCTGGAGCCAAACCGATTCCGGCCTTGGAACTACCCCCGAACTACGATGATGTGGCATCCAAGTTGCAGGATCGAGGGACAGGGTGCTTTCCCCAGCTAGCACTTCTTGCTATATGTCGCACGAGGGGAGGAAAGGGTGGGTTTAGAAAGCAGCTTGAGAAAAAGGGCAGACTGTATACCCGAGCCAAGCGAAGGGGTGATGCAAACCGCGATACTAGGCTACTTGGACGAAATTTGAGGGGGGAGCGGATTGGCGCAACTCGAGCGCAACCTCGTGTCGTGCGTGACCCATCGCAAGTTCATGCCCAAGGCGGGAAGGTGTTTACCAGGAAATTTGTTCGTCGACCACACGTAGTGCTGCCCCCGGCACCCCATGAAGAGAAGGGAATCAGTAGCGTGGACTGTGCAGGTGGGGGTAAAGGTCTAACTGTGCACGTCACGGGGGAGGCGGCCCGGCGAGCCACTCTCAGCGGTATGTCGGCTATCATCCGGCGCGTCTCACAGCAGGTACCGTCCCAGCCCACGACTCCAGCAAAGCCACTTGAAAATTCCCAGTAGCTGCGAACGCCATGCGAACCTGGACGGGGCCTGTGCTAGATGATTATGCTGAGCAGTAGGTGAAATGAGACGTAGATCCCATTGGCGATTTCATGTACTCGCGGTCTGTGCCCTGCTGAAATGTTTGGGATGGGTGCCTGAGCCCTTGCCGGCAATCAGATGGACGCAGCTCTGAGGGTACCATTAGGCTTGGTCCCATCAGATATCTTGTGCCGATGGCCCATTCTTCGTTTCTTTTACTTGATTCTGATAGCCACGAGTGTTCGCCCACTGCCGCTCCGTGCTCTTCGAGTGAGGGGGGGGGATTTACCCGGGTGCGCATGTCCGCACAGTTCGTGGAAGCATTTGCTTGGGATAGGGTGGATGGTGGTGGGTACATCTGCTCTCCTTTAGATTCCAGCGGCTGTGTGCGTCGCAACCACCGCATGGCAGTTGGAAAGCTGTCATTGCAGTTAGTCCCTGGAGTAACAAGGGTGTGTGCGAGTGTTTGACGTGGAGATTGTCGATGTTAGCACCGTACCACATCCATTGCGAATGCTGCGATACGGATGCGATGCAAATGCCTGAGGGGGGCTGCTCTTGGCCGCAGTTCTTCCAACTCTCTGCAAAAATCCTTCTCTTGCCCCTCCTGGTGACCGGTTGGCTTTCTCCTTACCTTTGGACAGCGGTGAGTTGGGATTTGAGAACCTCTTCTCTAGGATTTATGAAGAACTCTTTTTCTAAACGCGTACAGCGAAACAGCCCCTCCGCCTAACACTGTGTGTGTGTGTGTGTGTGGCTGCATCTCTGTCGTAGGAGGGCCTCGGAGCTGAAAAGCACGAGCGCGTGCCCTGACCCTAACCACGCTCACCAGCTCCCCTAGAGTGGCTGTTTTGCTTTGTCTCCCTCTGACTCATCGAGAAGATGTGGCAGGGATGGCCCGCAAAGTAGATTGGCGGCAGGATTGCCCACCAGGGCTGAGCGAGGTACTGCAGACGGTCTCCCAGTCGCGCCTTCTCGTTCTCCAGCAGCTTGGACCCACTGGGTTTGTTCTCAAGGCCCCAAGCCACCCGCAGAAGTTTCGCGTGAGCATTGGAGACCTCAACAGCTGCTCCTGTAAGCGTGGACACCGGGAAAACTGTGTGCACATACTGTTTGTACTGACACGAGTGTACCGGCTTCCTCCCGACAACCCTCTGGTATGGCAGCGCTCGCTCCTTTCATCGGAGGTAGACAGCCTAGTATCTGGTCGTGCTATGTCATTTGGACGGAAAGGCGGCATCAAGGAATCCGGAGGCGTTGTGGATGCGCAGATTGTTCCGCCACGTCGGCATTCAGACACTGATGAGGGAGATGTTTGCCCGATTTGCTATGATCGCCTGGGGGGCGGTAGCACGTCAAGCTCTTTACTGGTGTACTGTAGGTTTGGCTGTGGAAATGGGATTCACGCGTACTGTTTCGCGCAGTACGCTTCTCATCACAGCCGTTCTCAGGGGCGTGGCTCTGAGGGCGGTAGCTCACCACTTCTGTGTCCGCTTTGCCGTGCAAAATGGGGCCCAGTAGGTGAGCGTGCTATCCATCGAGTCCGCTGCTCCTCATGCGCCGGTCCTGTTAATGGCGAGCTGTATTCGTGCGCGTTTTGCCACCACTACGCTCTGTGTTCCATCTGTTTTTCAACGACACGTATCCATGCGCAGCATCCCTTTAATGTGTGCCACTCGCCTGGAGCCCCCGTCGTTCCCGCGCACCGGCCAGTCCTTCCATCTTCAGTGGTGCCTCAGGAACTGATGACGGATAGTGCTATGTTGCTAGTATCTGATGGTAATGGCGGTCTACTGTCAAGGTGGCGTGCCCTTCGGGAGGGAATTCATGTGCCGGATATAACCATTCCAAGTTTTACCACTCCTAACCAGGGTGCAGAAGATGATGCAGGCGTGCTTCTGGGAGCCTCAACTACGCACGGCCTCCAACGGGTACCGTCTATGATGCTCCGCGAGATCGGTCCGGACGACTATGATCAGCTTGTTGCCCTAGATGAGAATAATGCACGCCACGTCATGACTGCGAGTGACTTCGCGAAGCTGAGAGTGGTGACGTGGGGGGACCAGGCTACCTCAAGCAGTGAGGCTGTGGCAATGACCATGTGTCTTATTTGTCACGAGGAGTTCTCCCAGGGTAGCAGGTGTGTCGTCCTTCCTGAATGCATGCACACATTCCATGTCGACTGTGCGCACCAGTGGCTCACAGTGTATTCATCCAGCTGCCCTGTTGACCATCAGCGCGTTCAGCCCCGATCGGGCAGTATGGTGGCATCTGAGAAGAGAGATGATGGTGGCTCGGGGTGCTGGGGCAATCCGGTCTCCGGGAACGACTGTGAAGATGGCGACTGCGTCAGCCCCGTGCAGACGGAATCGCCACCGGTCGAGTCTGAGACTCGGTTCCACTTTAGCGCGCTGGAAAGAATGCCTTCGTACATCCACGATGACGGCCCGAGTGCCATTGTAGGGCGTCTCCATCCATCTCGTAACTTTTCTACGCTAAGGGTACAGCAACCTCCAGAAAATCCAAGCTTTGCGCTCACAAGCCCGACTCGAGAAATTCAGCCAACGTTAGAGGCGCTTCGAGCCATGCCAATACAGCTATCAGGGAGCAGTATGCTGGAGCAGCGCACACGTGCCGTAGAAACACACACCGATGCAACACTTCGGCTGCCACACGCGCCCTCCACACCTTTCCAGCCTTCAACAGTGCGTCGACTGAATCCACGTCTGCAGAGTAGGCGCCAAAGTCGGGTGTCTGGCGGCCGGCTGCGTGCTTTGCGGCCGGTGTTGGGTGGTGACCTTCTACCACAAGGACCCTCAGCGGGCTCGGCTTGGCGCAGTGGTGTCTCCGAGGATGCAGGGGGGAATGTACATAGAGCCCGCTCGCAGAGCACCAATCCGCCTCCAGTAGTGATTACTGGGACGTCATCCACAGGATTGCGAGTTTCAGCATTACCTCTCCGCCTAGCCCCTCTGCCGCGCTAGGCCTTGAGGTCAAAGATACGGGGCTATGCATTAGTTTGTATTAGACGCCGTGCTGAGGACCCTGCATCTAGGGGTGAATTCCCTGTCTGACGATATTTTTTTGGGAGGTGGATGGCTTGGGTAATGGATACCACGGCTTCCCGTACCTCTGGTTCCCGCTCCCACGAAAGGCATCATGAATCTTTTTCAACCTTTTCCCTACGCTTACATATACACAAGGAAACTCGCGGGTGACCGTGAGGCCGCGCGGAGTGCAGTGTCTTGCCGCCATGCTCAACCTCCCCCCAACAGTCTCTCTCTCCCGATAAATCACATGGCTGCTCTTCAAGACAGTGCGGCCGCCGCTGCTGCAAGACTAGGGATGCCCGCTTCTGATCTTCGTTTTTCACCTGGCCTCTTTGTATCGAATGGTTGGGCTGTTCAAACGAGGGAGTGCCGATCTCATCAGTACGCTTTCTCCAACGCGACTGTTGTGGATACCCCAGCACAAGTATCCTGAACACCAACAGCAAAATTAGCTAAGCACCACAAGTGATATATTTTTTTTTTTGGGAAGCCGCTTGCGAGCGCCAGTACTTCGAACCATGCGTCGCGCATCTACTTTCTCCGCGGCTGCGGTGATTACCGGTGCCCGCACTATTTCCGGGGTCGCACCGATGCTCTACTTCCCGCCGCAGCAGGCCAAAGCACCTCACGCCGATCAGGTCAGCAAGAACACTAAGATCGCCATCCAGATGATCAGGGACTACAAGGGCTCCGTGCCCCCGTCGTACACGCGAAAGTACACTCAGACCGTCGAGCAGCTGGAGAACGAGATCGAAGCGCTCCTCGGTAGTGCGCAGAACCTGCGCAAGGAAGCGAGTGACGATCAGCCGATGGATAAGATGGCTCTCATGGAGCGCTGCCTTCGCCATGCATTGTGGTCGTACCACAAGGAGGAGGGAAAATGCGACCTGGAGCAGATCGGCAAGTGGGTCGTGTACACAGAGGAGGATGAGAGGCACTTCAACATCATGAGGCGTGAGATTGAGATGAAGGAAGCTCTGGTCCTACTCCGAAAGCGCCGCGCTGAGTTATGCCAGCCCCAGACGCCGCTCCCCATCATCAACTGGTCTGAGGAGTACAGCGAGAGTGTTGATCGTGAGTTGGTCAATGCCAAGCGCCTCCGCTACGACAACCTCGCGCTCAACACCACGGAGCGCGACGAGGCGAAGATTGAGGCGGTGCTGCAGGAGTACAAGAAGTCAGCCCAGGACCGCCGCCTGGACAACCTTGTGGAACTACTGGAGCGCTTTAAGCCAGTGCTCGCACGCGAGGCAATTATGCAGCGTCTGACTATCAAGCACCTGGAGGGCCAGTTGGGCGTGTGGCGCTACATGGACTGGTGCCCGGAGGTGCGCGATCGAGCTGAGCTGGAGGTCGACATCGAGGGCTGGCAATGGTGGTCTCCCTTGGAAGAACGTCGCATGCTCCCTGTACGCCTGCGCACTGTGAACGAGGTGCGTGAGATCATGGAGAAGACTCAGGCCCAGAAGGCTGCCGAGGTTGCAGAGCGGCACCCGACGAAGGTTGCGGTAAGTGGCGGCAACGCTGAGCGCGAGCGCCTCCTTAAGGAAGTGCTTGCACTTCAGGCTCGTGCCAACCAACGCACGGAGGACGCCGCTGTGACGGGTGCCAAGGCCGACAAGAAGAAGGCACACCACTAGAGTGTAACTCTGGTGATGGAAGTGACTCTGCGCCCGAAGGCGTGTGTGCGTGAGAGGGGGGAGGGAAGAAGCGATTTTTGGGTGAGGGATTGGCGTGTGTGTTTGTGCAGAGAGCAGGCGAGGGGTGCAGATAGCATATAACGCGGGTGAACTGAAGGCTGGTAATAAAGTTGATGTGCTAGGCGCTGTGGGTGGTGCTATTTCTCTTGACGAAAATCGGATGATCGCGGCAGTTGGCGCCGCTGTGCTACAGGGTGAGGAGCTAGAGCACTCTCCGAAGAAAGTGAGCAGGCTGGCAGGTGGTGCTGCAACTGCTTCTGCGCGATCTGCTGGAGGGGGAAAGTTATAGGACGGGCTGGTGGGCCGCCCCGTGGGTATGAGACAATGAGCGACGAAACCAGAGCGAGGTGGGGGGGTGGAGGGGTTCAGCCGGGGAGAGAGACTGCTATGGAGTGCAGATGCTGTTCCCACAGCGGGCTGCACACTTTTCTTTAAGGCTCCCCTTCGGCTGCCGCACCACTAGCTCTGCCCTTAGCCCTGCTCGTTTCCCACCTGTTGGGGTGAACAAGGTGGTTTTGAAAGAGAGTGATCGATGCAGCCCTGGGGTGAAGGGTGTGAAGGAGAAGAGGGAGCGGTGCTGAGGCACTCAGGAGAGTTGCTGGCGGCCAACGCTTTGGTTACTCTCTATGGGGAAGAGACGCTGCGGACAGTGATGAGCTAGCCGGTCAGGGCTACGGGTATGGAGGTGGAAGGGGAGATCCGTCTCCCTTGTTGAAGTGCTTGCTTGGGGCAGCCTGTGGAAGGGGAGGGGGGGGGGCAGCAATGGGAGGCGATTGTGGTGGCTGATGGCAGTTAACGTTGCCGTGTGCAGGTGCGAGTGTGGGTGGTTGGGTGATGACTGCGGTATGAATGGCAGTGACGAGGGGTGCCATCGTGCCCATTGGCGATTGGACGTCGTTCGGTGCTCACCGGGCGCGAACTCCTCCACCGGCGTGGCTGCGGCGCAGCGACCATCGCGGCTCCGTGAGCGATCCTTCGGACACGCAGGCGGCGGTGCACCCCGGCTCACCTCAGCGGCTTGCTGTGAGGTGAGACGGTGAAGGGCTGGAGGTCTCACCCGTGACCGCCACGTCGTGGCCATACGCTCGGCGCATACATACCCGCACGCATACACGCACCCACGCACTGCTTCACACTCCAATTTCGTCACTGACATTTGCTACGGGTATGCGGCGGTAGGGTGACCTGCACAGCGGGGTACACACCAACACCCAGTATGGCGGTTATGCAAAGTAGGCTCTCCACAGCGCTTTTCTTCACACACACACACAAACATCCACGAGCTCAGCGTATTCAACGCCTTCGTTGATTTTCTGGAGGTCCGCATACCTTTTTCCTACCCTTTGGGGTGCTGCAGATGGACGCGACAGCGTATAAGGACAAAGGGAATGTGGCGTTTGCTGCGAAGGACTACGTCGTGGCAATTGACAACTTCACAAAGGCAATAAATCTCGACCCCTCGAACCACGTCCTGTACAGCAATCGCTCTGCAAGCTATGCTGCACTTCACAAGTATGCCGACGCACTGCAAGACGCTGAGAAGTGCGTGTCGCTGAACCGTAACTGGGCCAAGGGCTACGTCCGAAAGGGTGCTGCGCTGCATGGCTTACGGCGCTACGATGATGCGATTGAAGTGTATAACCAGGGGGTCCGAGTCGACCCCACCATGACCGCGCTGACGGAAGGCATCGCGTCGGCGGAGCGGGATAAACAGGCGGATGCGCGGAACCCGATGGCAAAGGTCTTTGGAGCTGATACATTCATGAAGATCCAGCAGCACCCGAAGCTGTCGCTACTACTGCTCCAGCCTGACTACGTGCAGATGATTAGCAGCGTCGTTCAGAACCCGGCAACGGCGATGCAGTTTATGAAGGACCAGCGGTTTATGGCTACGTTCATGGCGCTGAGCGGCATCGACATTTCCGGAGACGACGGAGACGACGACGCTGATAACACTCCATCCAACAGGCCGTCGGATGCGGCACCGAGTGCTAAGGTCCCTGCAGAGGCGGCTGCACCCAGCCCCGCACCTCCTTCCGAGGCCGCTACGAGGGCTGCTGCGCTCAAGGAGGAGGGGAACGCGCTGTACAAGCAGCGAAGGTTTGACGAAGCGCTTGCCAAGTACGACGAGGCCGTGACCGAGGATCCGGCAAATACCCTGTACTTGCTCAATCGGACTGCTGTGTTTTTTGAGCTAGTAAACTTCGAAAAATGCATTGAGGAGTGTGACAAGGCCCTTGACCACGGTCGTGAGCACAGCTGCGACTACACAACGGTGGCCAAGCTAATGACGAGGAAGGCCCTTTGCTTTCAGCGGTTAATGCGTCACGATGAAGCCATTGCGACCTTCAAGTCTGCCCTCGTGGAGCACCGGAACCCGGACACACTGGCGAAGCTGCGCGCGTGCGAAAAGGAGAAGGAGAGACTGGAGATCGAGGCCTACATCGACCCCGTGATCGCCCAGGAAAAGAAGGCAGAGGGCAATGCTTTTTTCAAGGAGGACAAGTTTCCCGAGGCTGTCGCTGCGTACACGGAAGCGATCAAGCGTGATCCCAAGGAGCACACCTCGTACAGCAATCGTGCAGCGGCGTACCTGAAGCTGGGTGCTTACAACGAGGCGCTCCAGGATGCAGAGAAGTGCATCCAGCTCAAGCCAGATTTCGTGAAGGCACACGCAAGGAGGGGGCACGCGTTTTTCTGGACAAAGCAGTTCAACAAGGCACTTCAGGCATACGATGATGGACTCAAGATTGACCCTCAGAACGCGGAGTGTAAGGAAGGACGCATGCGCACGATGATGAAAATCCAGGAGGTGGCGACGGGGAACTCCGAGGACGGTGATGACGTGGCTCGCCGTGCCATGAGCGACCCGGAGATCGCCGGGATTATGCAGGACAGCTACATGCAGCTCGTTTTGAGCGAGATGCAGAAGAATCCGTCCCGGGTTCAGGAGTACATGAGGGATCCCAATCTGGCCGCGAAGATCAACAAGCTGATATCCGCAGGCATCATTCGCTTTGGGGGGCAGTAGGGACCCACCCTGGGTGCTCCCTGGCACTTTGGTGGGGCGCCTCCCTCTTGTGAAGCTGTGCGGACGGCTGCAACCACTCCCTATTCACCAGCTGGTGTGGCGTGCTGTGCAGGGCCACGCGAAGTGCCCACGAATAGCCATCTACTATACAAGAAGATGGTATATTTTTGCGTATGTGGAAAGGTGTACGAGGGGGAGGGGGGTGGGGAAGAAGGAAAGTGAGTATGGAAGTCAGAAAGTGGTGGCAGGGAAGACTTTCTGCTTGCAGGCTCACCTCTGGAATGATCGCTGCGGAAGCTGTGGCGGGATAAGTGAGAGGAAGGGGGGTATCCTCTCATCACGGGGCGAAGAACTGCGTCGAAAAACCTCCCCAGGCAGTGGTGGTGCCCTTTGTGTCCCAATGCTTCGCTTCGCATTGCCTCATTGCTGAGGTTGTGCTGCATTGCGTTGAGGGAAGTAACTTTCGACCACTGCCGAAGGTTGCGCGTCACCAGAAACGCGGCTGTTCTATCAACACTATTCTTGACAATTCTTTGGTCTATTGAACAATTTCTGTGGCTGCCGATGGCATATGAGATGGCATGGAGCGAAAGTGGCGAAAGTGATTCTATGGGTGTCAACTGCTCTCCCTTCACTCTGGTTGTTGACTTCTACTCTCCTAGCCACGGCTACTGAGGTGCTTCTCATCGGACGGCAGGCTTGCAAAAAAAAGAAAGAGAACTTTTTCCACCGAGGACAGCCCCACATGCAGGGATTACCTCGCCGTGGCGGTGCCCGCAGCCCCTTCCATTCCGTGCCCTGGCCCTGGCGCCAGTGAACCATGGGGATGGGCCCCCGGGGTGCTGCAGATGGGCCCACTGCACATCTCTTGTACGCCTGCCCCAGGTGATAGTATTCCAAGCCCCCTTTCTTTCCACCGCTTGATGCATCCTTCCCTTTACTGCCCCAGTATGAGGTGGTCGAAGGGAGTGTACCACTCCGTTGCGTAGAGAAGGGGAGGGGGTGATAAGCGCATCATTGTGTAGCTAACTTCTAGGGGTTCTGACAAGGAAGTTAGAGAGTTCGTTTTCAGCAGGGGAAGCAGCCACTAGCTTTGCCTAGAGTGGGTAGTGGGATAGTTATTTCCGGCAATGTCTCAGCTACCCGGCCGGAATAGCACGGCGGAGCGCTTCAGTGTGGCCTCAGTGACTGTATTGGAGCAATCACCATCTGCCTTTCTAAGGGATCTGGACCCTCAACTGCTACCGCCGTTCGTGGGAAATAACTGGAGGGACGCCGCTTTCGCAGCGACCCACGACAGGCCGCAGCAGCTTGAGGGTGAGTTTCGTGGGAAGCGTTTCTATGTCCTCGAAAGTGGGAGTGGCGCGCGTGGCGGACCTCCCGAGGGGCTGGCCAACGAGTCTGCGTACCAGCTGATTGGTTCCCTGGCGGCGGCGTACAATCGGACGAACAGGCCTGGTGGCCTTAGGGGCTGGCGTAGTGGCTCCTCACGGAAAGGTTCCTACGGGCAGAGCGGCAGCTCCGCGTGCATCGCGGATCACGGTGGCAGCATGACTCTAGACGACAAAGTCCTTCGTTTCAGTGCGTACTTCCTGGAGAAGAATCCTGAAGGCGCGTTGTCCTCTTTCTACTATCGCTATGCGGTACTACTGTTCTATCTGGAGGACAACTCGATCAGTATTTTCGAGATCACGGCCCCTAACACAGGGCTTCGTGGGGGGGCGTTGCTGAGGCGTATGAGGGTCCGAGCGGACCCCCGGCAACGGGAGCAGTATCCGGAGGACGAGTTCGTGAGCATCAATCATCTCAATGTTGGCGTATCATTGAGGCTGTTTGGCGTAGAATACATCCTATACGACTGCGATCGGTTCACACGAGAGTTCATGAATGAGCTCGGGATTGTGGTAGGCGACGCACTTCCCCGACCAGTAGACGCCACAGAAGTGAAGCTGCGCGAGCAGCTTCGCTTGAGCATGCGGCGCGAGCAACACGCGGAGCAAAAATCGGACGAGCACCAAGCTGCCATGCGGGCGGCCCGCTTTATGCAAGACGGAGGTATCTTTCTCCGGTTTAACGCAGTGCTCGACGAGCGCCAGTCGCGGGAGGGTGGCGGGCTCCGCCGCCTGGACGTGATCCTGCTGGCCGAGGACAACACCGTTGCCATCATCGAGCGCCAGACGACAGCAGAGGCAATGCCAGCTCTATTTCTTTCGAGGTGCCGGCTGCCGAAATCGGGCTCTCTTGCCAAGATCACCAGCCTTTCCTTCAGTGAGAGTGAGAAAGAGCGCGGGGTCCACGACTCAGACGCGTACTACGCGCTGAGCGACTTCCACATCGGAATGATGCTAAGCGTCTTCGGCCGCAATCTGTTCATCTATGACGCTGATGCTTTCACACGGGAGTTTTACAGTCAGAGGTGCCGCAGGCAACTGGAGCCGCCAATAAGTGTGGCTTCTGTGTTTGGGGAAGATGCAGGGGGGAGCCAGGAGAGGCCAAAAGGGAAGCTAAGTACGGCTGCGGGCGCCGGCGGAAAAGGTGCTGTGGGTGTGAAGGCCCTCCCACCAACTCTCGCGCTGGCACCCAACGGGGCCCCGGAGGTTCTTCGCTACCAGCTGCACCTCGCCCCACCACTCACCCACGACGATGGCTTGAGACGCTTCGTGCTAAACTACTACACCGACTCGGGAGAGATCATGATTCATGAGTCTACGTGTGCGCAGCTAGGTACGAGTGGTGGCTGCTTCGCGAGGCGGCGGCGGCTGCCAAAGCCCCTCGCCGCAGCGCAGTCGTGCGGGAGGGGAGCCGTGGGCTCTCATTGTGGTCTGCGGGGGACTCAAGCGGAGCCTTCTGTCGAGGAATACTACACCTTTGACTATCTTCAGATTGGTTCGAAGGTCGTTGCCAATGGCCGCACCTTTCTTGTCCATCGCAAGGACGCTCATACCGAGACAGTGCTCCAGCGACTAGAGTCTTACGAGCGCGACCGCGCGGAGCGAGCCCAAAGTGGCGTCCGCAATGAGGTACCGGAGGAGCGTGTTGCCCAGCTTCTCCGCTCACTTCGAGCCTACCTCCACATCCGGTACGTGACAGCGGCGGCTGCATTTCGGGCGTTTGATTCCGACAAGGAGGGTGTTATCCCTGAGCGTAACTTTATTCGCTCCTTGCGTGAGTTTCAAGTAACGTGGGATGCGGATGAGGCCTCTGCAGCTTTCGGTGTGTTGTCGCGTGGTGGAGACCACATTACCGCGAGGGATTTCTCCTGCTGGCTCGTTGTGACGGGACTGGAGGAGGAGGTGGAGGACAAGGTCTCCAAAGCACTGCCGGCCTCAAAGGATCCATCAGAGGTTTCAATAAGAAATGTGGCGGCTGATGTACCAAGAACTGCAGACGGACTACCATGCGTGGCTACCGCTGATGGTGCCGATGTGGTGGTGCGCGCGCGTGTGCTCCGCCGCCTGCGGGAGCGGTTTGAAGCGCGCTGCTTTACGTCGAGGGAGATGTTCCGCATGCTCACAACAATGCCTCGTGCATTCAAGGACCGCCGCGCTGACTTGCGCTCGCTCACTAACACGAAGCGTGATGCATTTGTGACGCCAGTGCAGCTTCGCCGGTGTGTGGTTGAGGTACTGGGAGCGACGATCACACCCAAGGAGATGGAGTACATCGTGTCCTTCTTTTTTCCGAATCTGCCAAAGGAGGACTACACCAACCTAAGCGACGATGAAGTGCCGACGTTCGCGCTGGATTTGAGCGCATTTCAGCTGAGATACAATGAGCTCTGTGGGATTGACATTCTCCCAGGCGGAGTTCAGCGGGCTTCTGTGATCGGGAGTGGTGCATAACGGCTGGGGGGTGAAGATTGGAGCTGGCGCGCGAGGGAAAGGCTGCAGTACACCCCCTCGAGGCTCTCCATTTGGCATCACTTTGCGATACCTCCAACTTCTTCATCGCTCACCACCATCGTGCACCTTGATGTAAAACAGGCCGACTACCCTTTTCTTTTGTGACTGGGCGCTCGCATAGAGCGGTGGAGCGTGGAGGCGTGAGTTAGTTGAGGAGGAGGAAGTGAATATGGAGATAAACACCGTGGTAGGGCCATTGACCATGCGCATTTCGCGGTGGCGGTGTGAAGTGATGGCAGACGAGGGGCGGCCCCCCCGGCCCCTTTCTCTGTTTCCCCTCTTTTTCCCTCCTGCTGTAGCTCCTCGTTTCCCGCAGGCTGCCTAACAGTCTACTATGGCGATGGGGGTGGCTGTGAAGGAAAATGCTGCCTTCCCAGCCGAAAGTTGCCCCCCCCCCCTGTATGTACATATGGCGTTTCCGGCGAGTGTTGTTGTTGCACGTGGCAAGGTACGCAGGTGCCCACCGTGGTAGTGGTGAAAGGAGGGATTAGACGGGTGGTGGTGAGGAGGGGGGACATGTGGATTCCTGTGACGTTCCTTCCACCACGGAAGCCTGTGGCACTCTGGCTGACCTCTCAGCCCGGGGTGTGTGTGTGTGTGTGTGTGTGTGTGTGTGTGTGTGTGCGTGTGTGTCTGAGGGTGCGCTATTCCTAAGTGTACCTCCTCTGTAGGAACTCTCTGCTCTCTCGTGGCTGCGCGCGTGGTTTCGTTCGCAAAGAGTCGTGGCGCTATGCATGAGCCACCCACCCCCTTCCCTAGCGCGAGCTGTGCGCAAACGCTCGAAAGAGCTGGCGCCTCGTCCCCCTCCCACCATAGTGACAGCTGGAAAGCCGTGTGGCAGCAGAGCCGTGGTGAGGAACCTGCCAGTGATGGAGCTGAATGCCTCTAATCCGTCGGTGGACCGTGACATTTCCTCACCGGTCCACGAGCAGCTGCTTCGGATCGAGAATGCGTACTACTACGAACCCGGCCACGCAATGGCTACGGTTCACTCATCGTCAGGGACAGTTTCACCAAGGCCGACCACGATCACACTACCTCCAGTGACCATCGTATCGGGCAACGGCAATCGCCCCCTAGCGGAGGCTGTGGCGATGCTTCTCGGAGTGGCAACGCACCACACGTCCGTGACGCAGTACCCCAGTGGCGAGGTTAATGTGCGCATCAACGAAAACGTTCGCGGTGCGGATGTTTACATCATCCACAGCACCACGGGGAACGAGTTAATCGACATCAACACTGCTCTTGTAGAGCTCCTCATCCTCATTCGAAAGCTGCACCTTAGCAATGCAAGGCGGATCACCGCAGTGGTGCCGTTTTTCGGCTACGCTCGCCAGGACCGCAAGACGGATCTCCGTGGCCCTATCTCCGCCTCGGCGGTTGCCAAGATGATCACACGGATGGGAGTGGACCGCGTAACTACGCTGGACCTTCATTCTGGCCAGATTCAGGGGGTTTTCGGGAATACTCCGGTCGACAACCTGTTCATGTGCCAAGAGTTTGCCAAGTACGTGAGTGCCCAGCCCTGGTTTGACCGGGAAAAGATGGTGATTGTGTCCCCTGACGCAGGCGGTGTGGATCGCGCGAAGCAGCTGGCCGACACGCTGGAGGTGGGCCGAATTGTGACGATCGTCAAGCGCCGCATCACAGCGGGACTGGTGGAGACGATGCAGACAGTGGGAGAAGTGAAGGGCCTTATTTGCGTCATCGTGGATGACATGTGTGACACGGGCGGCACTCTCGTAAAGGCTTGCGAGTTACTTATGGAGTTGGGGGCGTTGCACGTAACAGCATGTTGTACTCACGGGATTCTCACCGACCCATGTACGGAGCGAATCAACCGCTGTAGCTCTCTGATGGAGCTGGTGGTTTCCGACTCCATCCCCCAGGAGGAGCACCAAAAGAACATCCCTAAGCTGAAGGTGCTCACAATTGCCCCCCTCATTGCCACGGTAATAGGAAAGTACTCGCGGGATCAGAGCGTCAGCTCCCTCTTTGTGAAGCCCCTGAAAGTGGTGACGCCGTCACCCTAGAGGGCGCCTTGTCACGAGCGTCGCGTGACTCAATCACATGAACTCCAGCGGAGGAGAGAGAGGAAAGGAGAAGGGGACCTTTCTATTGGCAGCCCCTTTTTTCTTGGGACGTAGCTGCTTGTTGATGTGGCCAGCGACGGCGCTCACGAGCGCTGCTGCATCCGCGTGTGATGCAGGGGAATGTGCGGTCGAGTCGTGTTGGGCCGGGTGTGAGGAAGGGGGGGGGAAGGGGGAAGACAAGAGGCCGCGGTAGGTGGCCGGGTGCTGGGCTGTCGCGCACCCAACACCACGCCATTTCCTTACTGCTGCTACGCTCGCGGATTCTCCTGTTCACCTGCCCACACTACCTTTGGGCCAAAGTTGGACGCGAGAGGGGTGTGTGTGCGTGCGTGTGTGTGTGTGTAGGTTGTCACCCGCTGGGGAATGGGAGAATGAGGGAGGGAAGGGAGTGCGTACCGCTGGCAACGGCCTACTACTTCCACACTTGCTGCGGCTCTGCCGTGGACTAAACCGACTGGTCCTCCCCCCCTCAGCAATCGTAGCCCCTCTCTCCTCTTTTCCTTCCCCACTGCAAGGAATAAGATGATCCCGCTCAGCGCAAACACCTTAACGCAAGGGCGCTGCTCTAATCATCGAGTGGAGGGCAGAGGCAAGGTTTCTGAGAAATGGCCCAAGTCTTTTCCGCCAGCGAAGGCAGAGCGGTGCCAACTCTCTTCTCCCCTTCTTCTTTTCCTCTTTCTCCGCGGGCCCTTGCCCCGCAGCGGTGACCCCATTTTTTCAGTTCGTAGGAGCGCCGCACAACGGGCTGCTTTTTGCGGTTAGCTAAAACGCTGTGACTCAGCGCTATGATGACTAGGGGGAAAGTCGTGGTGGAGTGGAGCGAAGCCATGGGAGGAGGGGAAACTGGAACGCTGCAGTGCTTTCATGCTGCCTCTGTGCCACGGCTTGAGCACTAGCACCTCCGAGTGTATCACATACACCTGCCCCACTGCGCGCCTCAACCTCTCCTCCAACCCACACAGGCTGCTATCCCTCTCTTCTACGACAGCCACGGCGCTAAAGTAGTCAGGGCAACAGAATTTGCTGCACGAAAAGTAGTTCCCAGGTCTCAGCCCTATTGCTCCGCTCCGCTGCGGAATCCTTCGGTGTGCTGCACCTGGTATTCGGTGCACCAGCGCAGGGGCGTATCATCGTCACCGGACGACGCGATCCTCGAAGCGTGGCACTCATTGCGTAGCGAGGGCACTGGTCCCCTGTGTGATATCATGGCGCTGTCACTTCGCGAGGTGGACGCTACAGATGCAAAAGACCGGCCACTGCTGGAACTCTTCGAGTCATTCAGAATGAAGGTAGTTCGAGTTGCCACAAGTAACCTCATCCGCGACACCGTGGCACTGACGACTGTCGGAGGATTTGTGCAGCTGATTAATCTGAGCTCTGGGGAATACCGCGTGTTCCTCACCTTTTTAGGGACACTGCAGTTGGAGGCACAGCTGCGCTGCTTCTCTCTGAGCCCTGCTCTACGAGCCGCGTATCGAGATGAGCAGGTGCATCATATCCTCTACAGCCTTGCCTATTCAAACGAGTTGCTCTGCGCCAATACCAACACGGGAGAGGTGACAGCTGTCATGAGCTTTACGAGCCGACCGAGCTTTGTGTTCAGCGATGGGGACCATATCGTTTGTGGAGATGGAAGTGGTGAGGTTGCGCTATGGACCGTGGAGGAAGACGCTGTGGGTCTTGTGCTGAGGTGGCGGCGGCGTGCTGCATCTGAGCGTGTGACGGCCCTGACCGTTCAGCGCCATGCTGTCGTTTGTTGCCTGGCGGACTACCGATGCGTGGTACTGGCCCTCGATGACGGGAGTGCCCAAGCGTGGATTGCCGTTCCTCCGGTAGCACTTGCGGTTTCAGCTATGGGACTTGGGGCACCGCCGTTTGGCCTAGCCATCTGCAGCGAGGACATGGTAGTCACCTATACCCCGGACGACACCCGGTGGGACCTCGCAGCGACATTTTCTATTGCGGGGACACACCTTCAATGTACATCAGCGTCTAGTGGCTTCTTGACTGTCGGAGCGGCGAATGGTGTCGTTAGTGTGCTACGTGTGGACCAGCAGTCTGCAGTCGTCACGGAGCTGATCCGCTTCGACGTCGGTTTCTCTGTGGCAGGCCTGCAGCTCTACGAGGAGGGCGTTCTTGTGGTGATGACGTCGACTGGGGATGTTTGGCGCTGGCCGCTAGCCGATCTGATACCAAAAGAGAGTGAGGGGCACCAGCAGGGGGAGGAGGGCGCTGACGACGCCGCACCGTCTCCTATCCTTGCGGCACCCAGGCCAACTACCGTTGGACTCGTACCACCAGTAACCCACATAGGGCCTTGTGACACGGATGTGATATCTAACTACCTCAGTGATGACAATGGTTGTGACGTGATTGACGTGGATATGGACGTGGAGGTAGAGGGGGCCGACCGAGAGGAGGGCATGGAGATGGCGACTGCGGCCGTTCGCGAGGGCGAAGTGAAGGGACAGTGGGCTGCTGTCAGCCCGCGCCCTGCCGCTTTACTGGACGAATCGCAACGTCACGACGAGGTGGACGTGTCGCTTACCGTGGCTGGCAAAGTGGAGGTCCTAGTTGGGCCAGAAGACCTAAAGCAGACGGTTTTGTCATCATGTAATATCCCATCAATGACCAGTGGCAATACGTGCCGTGGGGGGCTTCCCGTGCACAGCAGCCCGCCAAGCACCGAGACTAGCGATGCCGACACGGAGGCTTGGACCGCTGCCAAAGGGGAGGTCTCTATTGGTTCCAGTGGTTGCGTGCAAACCCCATCTGCTTCAGCAGGCCGCCACACAGAGGCACTACTGCAGCCGGAACGTCGGGTCCGAGCCAGCTTCCGAGGCTACAGTGCCAGCAGTGGCGGCTCCAGTCGTGCACTGTCTCTCAGGCACCAGTCCAGCGGCAATCATAGAATTGAAAGAGAGGTTGTTAAGGGAACCACTGCGGAGCTACCGGGGGGCGGCTCGCTGGAGGTCGCAGACGTGCTTAAGGGTTTGCGATCAGGCCGAAAAATGGACGTTCACCGAGCAACTCAGATCGTGGAGAAGTATTTTGCAGAGGGCCACGACGCGTCTCAGCGTGCTTCGGTGGAAGGAAATAGCACGGTTGCATTGGCTGAGCTTCGTCAGGCGCTGGAAAACACCACACTGGACGTCGCGGAGTTTGCTAAAACGTTTAAGCTACATGCTGACTCACTCAAGTACCGGCATCCGATTCGGGCTCCCCATTTTCGCAAGGACGAGGTGGTGTTTCGGCTCACCGCCAGCGAGGATCCACTACGCCTGGAGAGCGGCACGGACCGGAGGGTGGAGGGAGTCACCGAGTTGCCGCGCTCGCATTTATGTGAAGCGAGAGACGTCACACTGACGCGCAGCCCGGTAGCCGCGGCTCAACACGAAGTGCCGGAAGTGGGGCGTGCACGCAGTGCTGGTCGCACTGCCAGACGTGGTATACCAGACGTGGTAGATGACCTGATTGATTCCACATTCGCGAAGTTTGTCCGCAAAAAGGAGGATGCACTGGATGCTGAGCGGCATAGTCAAAGGCCAAATATACATCGGCACCTCTGCGACGATTTGCTATTTCCCCCATCGTCTACGACGGCCTGTATCCTGTTTACGGAGTACCAGGTGCGGCCCCCACCACCGCAGCCCCTTTTGCTCCCAATGCCGCTTCCTCCAACACCCTCAGTGTTCTGAGTAAATGCGGGCTGTAGCTCTGACGTTGCGGTTGCGCTAGACGTGCGCGAATTCCGCCCACCGTGCTGAATAGAAGCTCTTCATCTGAAGCCCTCTGGAGTGGAGAGGGTGTGGAGCGGAAGTCTCAAGTAGCATAGATCACGTGGGGGGGGGGGGGAACTCTTTTTTTTGCACGTTGCGCACTCTGAGTCTGCGCCTCTCTGCGGAGCAGGGTGTCTGCTGACGGACTTTCCTCTCACCCCCCTTCCACTGGGAGGGTCATTATGCCGTGCCTGCACTTCTGTGCTGCGACGGGTTGCCGTTGCCTGCGCCTACAAGTGACTCAGCGGTGAAAAAACTCGTCTGGGAGAGCGTGCAGGTGTTTTCTGTGGGGGCGGGGGGGAGGGGGCGGAGGGAAACGCATATGAACACGACACACTCAACGCATCATGTGGCTAGCAGGCGGAGTGCTCGGGGAAGGACGAGTTGCTGCTCCTTCCAACTGTTGACGAGCTTTAGGTGGTGAAGGAGGCGTTGCGGCGAAGAAAGAGGCTGAGATGCACAGCAAAGGGAAAAGTGGGCTGCGAGCTGCGGCCCAGGCCGTATTCCGGGCCCGCTATGAAGAAGTCGAGGCGCTGGAGAGTGTAACAGAGATCGGGAGGGGAACAAAAGGGCCCAAGGTGCGCCTGCTTCTCCTCTGCGTGCCCATGACGGAGCGGGCGACCGCAGCATCTAGCTCTACAGTGAACATTGCCAACGTTGCCTCGAACATGCGAATCAAGCTGAAGCAGGTGTTCGCCGTCTCACGGCTGGTGGATATAACCCACGATGGCAGCTTCGACGCCACATTCAACTTCGGAAGCAGTGGGATGGTCTCAGTTTCCTTCGAATCTCACATTCAGCGTGAAATGTTCGTCGCTGAGGTTCGTAAGTCGCAGCGAGAGATCTCGCGTGGCATCCCAGCCCGCGTAGGCCGTGATGTTCAGGCGATGGTTTCCGAGTCCATCGGGGCCGCCGTAGATGCCGACGCTGCGGCACGTGTGGAGAAGCTGCGGCAGGAAAAACGGCGTGCATTTTCTTCAGAGGAAGAGGTGCACCTGCTTCGTGCACTCCGTAGAAACAACTTTGATGATGTTAAGGCCTTTGAGCAGGAGCTACTTGTCCACCAAAAACTGGCGGAGCTGGAGTCAGTTGAGGCACTCGTTACCTCCCAGGCGTCATGGGCCGAGGTACGGTCCCGCATCACTTCCGCAATCATCGATGTGACGGAAGTGGAGCAGCGCATTGAGCAGTATGCGAAGCACCTGCTCGCAAAGAAGGATGTCATTCAGCAAATCGAGCATGACAATAATACCCTTCACCGCAAGCAGCAGAACCTGCAGCTCCTCTACGAAAGCTTAACAGAGCTACGGGAGCAGCTTAGCCTGCCCCCTGCGACGGAGAGATTACTGCTCCGGCTACGGACGGAAACGAAAGACTTGGTTGGCCTGTTTTCTGAGGGGCAGAACGCTCAAATGATTTCTGATGCTATGAAGCGTATGCAGGCTGTTCTGTACAATGAAAACCTGGAGAAGGACTACCCCATCGCTGCGGTCTCGCAGCGTCGGGCATTTTTTATCGAGCAGCGCAAGATGATCGCGCAGAAGTCTCAGATTTACATCATTGCCCTCATCGAGGGCTTCAGGGACAAGTACTCTGCTGTGCGCCGGGTTAAGGGTGGTGGCCACAGCGCCATTACGTGGGAGCCTCATACAGAGCTCGTTCAGAAACTCATGTCCGTCTCCGACATTATCAACGTACTCGCACGCATCAATGTGGAGGGTTTCACTGCGGCGCTGCGTGCGTACAGGACGAGTATGCAGCTTGTGTATACACTGAAGGCCAAACAGTTCTTCCGAGGTGTGAGGACACAATCAAAGAAGGTGGGGTGGTCTGGTCCGTTTCTCGTGGGTCAGCATGAAACGGCAGGCGTGGCTCTGACTCAGCGCTTCGAGACGGGCGCCGCGGGGGAGACACCACGGCGAATGTGGCGTACGACTCCTCCTTCATCTGCTGGTCCCTCACCTTCCCGTGGCCTTGGCCTCAGTAGCTCCAAGTATGATGATCGTGACGGCGCGAGCACTGCCGGTGGTGGGGATGGGAAGCAGGTTACCATCAACGTTCCTGACGCCCAGCGGCCGGGGATTCATCTCCTAGAGGGAGGGGCGGTAGGAGCCCATGGCGCTCGCTCGGCGCGGTCCCTCCTGTCGGGAGTCACGACGACCATCCGCACACTTGGCGGAACCAGCGGAGGCGGATGTTTGCGGCCAGACCTAGCCTTCGCGATTGCGCTAGAGACTTCGATGGAGGCAATACTGCAAGAGGAGAGCGTCCTTCGATCGTGCTTTGGCCTAGGGGGAGGTGATCAATGGGAGAGCATTACGGACCCGGCTGCCATAGCGGCTAGTGATGAGGACCTGCAGAAGGTAGAACTGCGACTACGCGAGTCACTTTCTGAGATTTTTGCAGGCGACGCAATGCTACTTCTGGCCGAGGGCCAGCTCAGTGACGAGCCCGCAGCTGAGGCGAGAAAATTGTCACTCGGCGCTGGCACTGCCAGCAGGGGTGCCGCGCCAAGCTTGAGTTCGAGGGATCGGCGAGAGCAATTCGGCAACCATCTATTTTTCGAGCTGGCAGAGCTGACTCAGTATCTGATGGATCGATGTGACAGGATCTATTCGGTGCCGATGCTATGTATGGTGAAAGCGTACCTACGCGATGGGACGCGCACAGCTAAAAGTGGCTTCTGCCGCGAGATCCTGGAGGAGCTGAAGGCCATTTTGTCGTCCGCGATGACGCAGTTTATTGCAGAGCAAACGGAGTCGATAATCAACTGTCGGAGACGCTACCTGGTTCACCCGACACCACTGCTCCATTGCTTTGCGAGACTGCCCCCGTTGATACAGCGCATGGAGGCAGTTCACAACACCCTCTCAAGGGACGTTGTTGACCACTCCGACTACGCCGCCATAGCCCAGAGCATAGTGGACCAGGCTTTTGATGCGCTGGACACGGTCACCAATCTGCGATCGGCGGAAAAGGGCAGTGATGTGAAGCTGACACTCGCCGATTCGGCCCTGCGCACCGTGCTGTTCTTCGTCGACGGCTTGGAGACGAAGCCGAAGTCAGTGAAGCGTGGGTATATCGAGCAATACCGGCACCATGCGTTCTTCTGCGCCATGTACCTTTCCCTGCCCCAGCAGAACTTTGCCGTTGAGTTGCTACGCGACCGATTTGAGGTGTCGCGGGCAAAGCGTGATCGGTTCGAAGAGCTGTACCTGACGCGCATCATCCTCTTGGAGCATTTCCCTACTTTCGGTCTGTTCGCTCTCTCAGCGGAGGATCTATCGAAGATCTACTCCCAGGAGGAGCTGAAGCACCATCGTGCACTCTCCATAGAGGCGGTGCGAAAGGTGGTTGGCGTGATGGAAAAGGAGATTCGGTCCGGTATCACCGAGAGTGCCAAACGAATCAAACGACACTTCCTCTCCACGATGGTTGGACAGGTGACTGAGGAGGCATTCCATCGAACATTGCTGCATGTGACGTGGCACCATTTCTCTACGCTACTTGCCCTCAAGGTTGCCTTTGTCTCCCGCTTACTGCAGTGGCCCGTGTACAAGGGCATTCAGCTGCCGATCCACGAGGCAACCGTTGTGGATCTATTGAGGGCCGCGAGCTAGCCCCATTAGCTCCCGCCCCGCTCTTATCTCTTCCCCTCAAAAACAGCGTTCACCCCGATACGTCGTTTGCTCGTGCTATGTAGCTTTGTTTCTCACACTCCCTTGGCTTCTCCTCTTCTCCACTTCTTCCCTTCCCCCAAATGGCCCACACTATTCCTACAGACGTGGCTGCTGCCACGCCCCCTTGGCCACGTGCGTTGCATTTCACTCGCTAACTCATTCTTTTTTCTGGGCTCATGTGGCGAGAGTGCGTGGAAGAGGGAGGAGGGCAAGTTCTCCCTCGAGTACCACCCCGACGTGCGTGGCTTTAGGCGTGCGCAAGAACACCAGTGGGAAGAAAGGGGAAGCAAACGTGCGAAGTCATGCTTCGGCCAACCCACGGGTGGCTTCAGGGGATGAACATCCCGACGAGCGAAGAGCTGGAGGGGCAGCGGCTCATCAACCGAATGCGCCGCAGCCGCCCCCGCTTTTCCTTGCGGGCAATTACAGCGAGTCGTATGCAGGGATGGGTCGCAGCAGGTGGAATTCTGGTTGGAGCGGCCCTGTTCCTCGGCCCGTGGCTAGTTGAGGAGTATCGAGAGATGCTGGGGTACAAGTTCCGACCGGTGGACCAGTCGGCAATGCCACGAGTGTCTCCGGATTGGTGGGAGAACGAGTGGCGTAAGGGTGGTGCGGTGTGGCGTGCTGGTGAGGCAAAGATGAACTTCTTCACGGGTCCATTCGACTACGTGATGACGATCACTGGCCGCAACATTTACGATGCAAGTGCGTTCCGTGCTTCCAGCCCCATACGGCACGACTCCCAGGAGCCCGTCTGTGCCTTGGTGCCACTTTGCGGCGACTCGCCCATTATTCGCATCTTGGCAGAGCGCGGGTACGAAGTAGATGCAGTTGAGAGTAGTGAGACAGCAATGAGGTCGTGCGTGGAGCGCACAGAAAATGCCTTAGACACATCGGTTTTCCCGCGGATTCACCTACACTGGAGCGACTTTTTCTCACCGGTGCTATGGAACAAAACACTGCGGGGGCGCAAATTCGATGTGATCTATGAGCGTCAGGGTATGACGTCCCTCAACCGTGAGCAGCGCCCCGACTACTGCTACCTTCTCAAGCAGGCCCTAAAGGACGACGGCGTGATCTACGTGGAGGGGGAGTTTCGCACTGGGCGCGTGAAAGGAAACAAAGTGCGGGGGCCACCGTACAGCCTATCGCGGAAGGAACTGGAGTACCACTTCCCCGATAGCGAGGGCTACTTCGTGCGATGCGAGGAGACTACGGACGCTATTGCGAGTCTTAGCAGGGAAAATCGTCTCCTGCAGCGCGTCCCCAAAAGCCTCTACGTCACGCCGTTTCACTGCGTTATTTTCCGGGAAAAGAGCGTGAACCCAGAGGTAGTGCGGAAGCGTATCACAGAAACTGGCAGCGTCGTTGTTTAGAGCACTAATGCCCTGGTGACGCGGGTGGGTGGTTGTCGGTGTAGATAAGGAGAATGGGGGAGGGAGGGAGGGGAAGGGACGGTCTTGTGGGTCGGCCTCTCGGCGGATGGAGGCAAGAGGCGGGGTGCTGGCACGCCGTAGTAAGAGTATGACCAGCGGGGTGAGTAGGTGGGACACGGAAGGGAGCGGAAAGACGTGGTTGGCGGCGACATGAATGGATGCGGGGCGAGTGAGAGCCCCACCCGACACAAAGGCAGCGCCAGACCCACCTCATTCTTGGGCTCCTGGCCCTGGGAGTGGTGACTCTCCACGGGGCGGGAGTGCCACACCCCACTCTACTGGTCTGCTAGCTAGACCTGATGCGATGCACTCCTACGGGGCCTTAGGGCCGTTGCACCTCCATTGATGCATGTGATCATCGGTGCCTCGTGGCTTTTCCTCAGCCTTCCCTTCGCCCCAGTGTGTACTGGAGGTGCGGCAGAATTATTCATCGATCTCTTTCTCTCCTTCTCACCTCTGCTTGCTCGCATTCCACCGCTGCTCACGCATCAAAGCAGGTTCACCAACTCCGCACTTTCACACGTCACACGTGCGGTGGAGCTTCTCACAGATTCGTCGCATCTCAGACGCCATTTCCCCCCCCCCCCC
>PGOM01000106.1:82189-95040 GCA_002921335.1 Paratrypanosoma confusum | reverse complement strand
CCCCCCCCCCCCTTCTCCACGTTCTCCTTCCTTCCTTCACGCTCACTGGCACAGCTTGCTGCGTGCACCCCAACGCGAGGGGCATACGGGATTGCGGTCGGCAGTGCTCGCACTGCCACTCGCATTTGATCTCTCATTCCCTCCATTTCCCCAGCCCCCCCCCCTCTCCTCCCTCTCCTCCTCTCTTTGTTTCTCTCGAGCTTCGCTTCCCTTTCCTCCCTGGGGGGAGGGCAGCAGCTGCCATTAACGTGGGACGGCAACTCCGCTCCCGTAGGCGGTGAACTTCACATATTCGTAGGGACCTTCTGGCGCTTGCCCCATTTACCAGCAGGGCGATGCTGAAAGGCATCGTTGTGGGAGGTCATGGCGTCGCGAGAACGGGAACGCGCCATGCACTGGCAGGAGCTGTCGTATGGGGCCACCGAGGTGGGTGGTTCACTGGGCCACCGCTGGAGCTCGCGCTGCGGCGCCAGAGCGACTACCGCGGCCCGTCGGTGGGCCAGGCGGGTGGTGGTGGAAAAAGCATGATCGTGGGAGGAATGGGTGGCGGCGGTGGCGACTTGGCGTTGCCAAGTGCTCCTCAGGGTGCCCAGCTCTCCGCGCGTAACATCGCGACGGAGGCGCTGCAAATGAAAAAGCTACATCAGGAGCGTGGGGGGAACCCGATGCTCGCGCAGCAGGCACGCCGGGTTTTGTTTGCTACGTCGATCACGGGCCAAAACATTGATGCACGCTCGGTGGCGCTCTTACTGAACACGGCGGTGTACTTCGGCATGGAAAGCGACGCGAAGCTCGTCCGCGAGTGCATTGATTACTGCCTCAAGAATGACAAGCTTATATCTCTAGACGTGCTTCCTATCGTTGTTACCGCCTGCGCGACTCTAAAGTCACGGGATGCGCGTGAGGTCATTGAGATGCAGGCGCACAAGGCGAGCCGCAATGCGAAGTACCTCGATGCGAAGGGTGTCACGAACATTGCCAGCGCTTTCTCAAAGACGGGGATCAATCACGAGAAGCTCTTTGGATTTCTGTCGAAGCGCGTACAGACGCTAGCGCGCGTGGGTGAGTTCGAGGCCTCGCACTTGGTAATCCTCGCCACCGCCTTCTCGCGGCTGAGGTTCCGGGACAAGTTCTTGTTTGGAGCCATTTCACGGCGTGCGACGTCGCTGAGGGAGCGAGTCACGGTAAACGAGCTGGTGCCGCTCATCGTGGCCTTCTCTAAGATTGGCTTGAAGGACCCGAAGCTAAGCAAGCGGTTTGCATCGAAGGCCATGGAATACGTAGACCAAATGAACGCCGATCAGGTGGCGCAGATGTTTCAGGCGTTCGCGTACTTTGGCATCCGCTACGACCAGTTGTTCGGTGTGCTGACCAACCGCGCAGTAGAGCTCATTGACGAGTTTAACGCGCAGCACATCAGCACCACGCTCAACTCATTCCAGCGAATTGGCATCAACAACCCAGAGCTGTTCGACAACCTTGCGGAGAGGGCGCTGGCGGTAGTGCAGGATCACGACGCAAAGGATATCTCGAAGACGATCACCGCGCTAGCCCACTTTGGCCTCAAGGATGAAGAGCTATTCAAGCGGCTCGCATCGCACGCCGCGGCGATCGCAGACCAGTTTGACGCTGTCGGTCTTGTGAGCACCACTCACGCCTTCGCCCGCACTAACTTTCTCCAGCAGGATATGGCCGTTGCCCTCTCGGAGCGTAGTGTCTATATTTGCCGCCTTCTTGACGCGGGTGAAGCGCGACGACTTCTGTGGGCGCTGGCGAAGTTCCAGATTCGTGACCCCAAGATTCTCACCCCCGTCTTCAACCGCTGCCTTGCTCTCCACTACGACTTCTTTGCAGATCCAACTGGAAGTGAGGAGATTGAAGAGATCTTCGACATTTACGGCCCCAACTTCTGCCCACCACTCTACCAGCTCTACATGTCCCGTGGAAGCCAGTAGCGGTTGCCCTTTGGGGGTTCCGTGCGAGGGCGTAGGGGTTGCTTCGCGGGAGTGAGCACGTGTGAGAAAGCTCTTCACCGTGGGGCACGGGAGAGAAAGGGTTGTCAGCGCGTGGGCTGAGGGAGGGGGACGTGGGGGGTGGGGGTGAAGATGGGGAGAGGTGGAGAAAGAGGAGGGGCGAGAGGGGAGGGGTGCGGAGGGGAGAGGCGACGGTAGCTGATGAGGGAGCGTGGGTGGGTAGGGGAAAGTTTTTGGATGCTGGATGCGGTGAGCTGCGTGAGCGAACGCTTCTCGGGGTGGGCGGCAGTGACCGACTCGATGTGGCTAGGCCCTGGTGGATTAGCGCCGGATGACGCATGGGAGGAGTGGCACCATCTCGGATAGGAAGCGGGGTGTGCTCTGTCCGCCACACGAACACCCCACAGCCCGTCTCCACTGCTTCCCCTGCGTCGTACGCGTCTCCTACCCTCTCCTCTGATGGGGGCCGTGAGCGCCGCCGCCGCCAGACTCCATCAGGAGGGGGGAGAGAGTTACGTGTGCCGCTTCAGCAACTGATGTGTGCTTGAGTCGTGTGGTGACGGGAGACTCCCGCCGCTGGTGACGCCTATGATCTTTCCTCCCTCCCTACTCTTCGCTCCTTGAGGAAGCCCGGCGTAGCACCTCGCGTTCTCTCCATGGGGGGCGTGTGATTGCAAGGGGCCCCATGTTGCGTATCAGCTTTTGCCGCAGCTGGTGAACCACCGCTCGCTTTCGAGCCTGCACTCCGCCATTTGCTTTTCAAGTGCCTGGTGGTAGTGTGTGTGTGTGTGTGTGTGTGTGTGCCTTTGGTGCGAACACCCACTCGCCATCCAGCGGTCTTTCGCGCTCCGTGTCCCTTTCGCTCTCGCCGTGGCTGAGTGCCTACAGGTGGTAGTTGCGGCTGCCGGTGACAGTGGCAGCTGCCGCTCGGTGCGTGTCACCAGCTCAGGGTAGTGTCGTTGCGGACGGCTGCCGCGACGCCCGACGCGTGGAGGGGTAAAGCTGTGAGTTGAGGGGTGCAGGGAAGGGAAGGGGCCGCGGGGGGGGGGAGTAGGAAGGCGGGTTCTTCTTCGCCATGGACGACGCGTTCGACCCGTCCGACGACGCGGGGCGGCAACCGAAGGTGTCGTCGGCTCGCGACGTCCTGCGGCAAAAAAAGGAGGTAGAGGAGAAGCGGAAGTTCGGTCTGGCCCCGCTCGCCGTAGACGTGGTCACGCACCAGGAAATCAGCCCCAACGTCCCTGAGGAAATCCTCAACGCTCCGTGGTACTACGGGGCGGGAGGCCCGACACTGGACCACCAGCGGCTTCGAAACACGGAGGAGCTCGCCTACCAGCTCACCCTGCTGGATGACGGGAAGGTTGACCGCGCGGTAGTCACTGGAAAGGCGAGTGGCTTCTCGGCAGGGGCATGCCAGAACTGCGGCTCCCGTACCCACAAGGCAAACCAGTGCTATAAGGCCAAGAAGAAAGTCGGGGCAGTCCACAGCGGAGTGGTAACAGGGGCCGACGTGCATGTCGAGCGGCATAGCGACAAGACATACGCGCAAAAGCGCGATCGGTATGCGGGCGGAGTGTCCGTGGACCTGCTGAGAGCAGTTCCAGAGGAGGAGGGCGTGACCGTAGACGCCGCGGACCGAAAAGCCGGTGGTGGGCCTGCGAAGCAGCAGAGGGCCGAGCAGGTGTTCAGTGCCCAGTCGGCGGTCCACTGTGGTGGCAGGGAGGAGATCCGCGAGCTTCCCAAGTACCTCATCAATCTAGACTCCACGACGTACTTCGACCCCAAAACCGGCTCCATGCGCGGTGACCCCAATCAAGTGAGTGTGGGGGGCGCCTCTGTGTCTTCGTTCCAGGGCGACCTCGCGCGCTACCGTACCGGCGGCTACTACGACTACCTCGACATGCAGAGCAGGTTCCTCACCGGTGAATCCAGGTCGTTTGTCGACTTCGAGCTGGACTCCAAGCTGTATGAGGAAAAGCAGCGGCAGCTGCAAAAGGAGCAGGAGGCGCAGCGGATTGCCCTCCTGCTCAGCGCGCAGGCATCGGCGGACACGAATATGGAGGGGCAGCACACCATGCCAGGGGAGTTCGCATCCTTCGACGAAGAGGAGGAAGGGGACGGTGACGCAGTCCACATGGCAGCGGGGAGTGCCGCGGAACTGGCACGTTCCAAGCCGACGGCAAGCGCCATCACCCACACCCCCGTGCCCGACAGGGGTCTTCCAAGTGCACCGATTCCGCTACCTGTGGGGCCCTCTAGGGATGCTGCATCCATGGTCAGCGCTCCACTTGCCGTGACGACGCAGACTTCCATCACTGGCTCTATGTACCGGGGCGAGACTGTTGGTGTGAAGCAGGACTACCATGCTGTGAAACTACCAAGCACCGGAGATCGGCAGGCGGTTGGGGATGCGCTTAAGACCGCAGGCATCGCCCCGGAGGCCGTACTTCAGTCACAGGGACTGCAGAGGGATAAAGTGCCGGAGAACCACCTTGAGTCGCTGCGCTGCCTTCGCGAGGAAGTTCGGATAGGCACGCGACAAGGACATGCGGCTGTTTTCGGTAGCTATTTCGACATCACCACCTTCCAGTGGGGGTACCGATGCTGCCGCCGTTTGGGAAAGGATGCTAATCCGTGCGTGGAAGCAGCCACGCCATAGCGGAAGCAGATATGAGCAGAGCGAGCGAGGAAATCGGTATGACTGCCGCTGTCTTGCCGATGGTGCACTCCCAACATCGAGGTGTGAAGGGAGTGTATCGTCATCCACGCAACGTCAGTGGTTCTACTGGGTGGGCTAGGCTCGGCAAGACTCTGCAGTGAGCGGGTAGCTGCTCGCAGTCCTCACGTAATGCGTGCACTTTCCTGGACCGTCCACATCCTCTTCCTACTCCACCCCCCCCCTCCTCCTTCCCCATATCGCTCTGCGCACACTCGCAGCTTTCATCGCTCCGAAGGTAGGTAGTCTACTTCCGCACTAATCGTTCCATATCCACCACGCAAGCGCCTTCCCTCATCAGCCTTTTCTACGCGAAAACTACACTTGTGTTGCGCCCGGCTAACCGATCACGATGACGGCAGTCCAGGCGGAGAAAGCGATGCCAGCGGCGGCCGAGCTGGCGAAGCGGACTCATACCGACGACGTTGTGGAGGCGAGCTTTGTCAATCTCCACACCACCGACCCGTGGATCAACATCGAGCTGGCGCGGCATCGCATCGGCCGGTACCTCAGCCCTACCCTCCTCCTCCGTGGACGCCCGATACCAACGACACCACTTCGTGTATACTACAAGTGTGACCACCTTCGCCGCACCGGCTCATACAAGGAGCGTGGCGCACTCAATGCCATTCTCCGGCTGACCCCGGAGGAGGCGAAAAAGGGGGTGATCGCCGCCTCGGCAGGAAACCATGCTCAGGCACTTGCGTATCACGGAGCCAAGCACGGCGTCCGTGTGGTTGTGTTCATGCCCCTCAGCGCACCCTTAAACAAGGTGGAGAGCTGCCGTGCCCTCGGCGCAGAAGTCGTCGTGACGGGGACCTCCTTCGCGGAGGCGAAGAAGGCCGCAGATACTTTCGCCGAAGAGCACGGAATGGTGTACATCAACGGCTATGACCACCCCGACGTGATCAGTGGCGCGGGGACTTGCGGACTCGAAATTATCGCACAGCTTCCCAAGGTGGATGCGATCGTTGTTCCGGTGGGGGGGGGTGGCCTCATTGCTGGTATTGCGCTTGCGGTGAAGCGGTTGAACCCGAACGTCAGAGTTATTGGTGTCGAATCGGAGCGGTGCCCCAGCATGACTAACGCCCTGCGCGCGGGCAAGCCTGTGCACACTCCGGTTGGTGCGGGTGGTACGCTGGCAGACGGTCTGGCGGTGTCTGTGGTTGGCGCCAATGCCCTCGCGGTGGTGAAGGAGTTCGTGGACAAGGTTGTTGTGATCCCAGAATCCGCGATCTCGCTCGCAATCCTGCACCTGCTAGAGAAAGAGAAAATCCTGGTGGAGGGCGCCGGCTGTTGCGGGCTTGCCGCGCTGATGACCGGCATGTTCGACGAGGAGCTCAAGGGGAAGAACGTCGTCACGGTTCTATGCGGTGGAAACATTGACATGACTGTCCTGGGTCGTGTGATCGATCGAGGTCTCTTCAATAGCGGCCGCCTTGTCCAGTTCGACTGTGCCATATCTGATCGCATCGGAGGCCTTGCGCACTTCATGAAGTCTCTCGCGAAGTGCGGGGCGTCGGTCAAGGATATCATTCAGGAGCATCCTTTCATCCAGGACATGGGTGTCGTGTCGGTGCACGTCACCGTGGAGGTCATGTCAACGGAGCACTATGGGCGGATCCGCGAGTCCATGAAGGAGTTGGGCTTCCTGCTGAAGACAACCGACGATAAGAAGTACGCTGACGTCAATCTATCGAAATTGTAGGTGCGCACGTCTTAGGGAGGGGGGGCGGTGCGGCCTCCCTCGCACGCGGATCCCAGGACTGACTTGACCTTCCTATCTTCTCCCCATCACCTTTCTTTCTTTCTCTCTCTCTCTCGTCTACTACTGTGGTCGTCGTTG
Source organism: Paratrypanosoma confusum (assembly GCA_002921335.1). Classification (NCBI taxonomy): domain Eukaryota; phylum Euglenozoa; class Kinetoplastea; order Trypanosomatida; family Trypanosomatidae; genus Paratrypanosoma; species Paratrypanosoma confusum. Next base: position 88,505 of record PGOM01000106.1, on the reverse strand, counting down.
TTGTCGTCAAAGCCGATTCCAGCGGCCAGCGTACATGCTCTTGCTACAGTGCGGCTGCGCGCGGTATAGGTGGGTAGGTGGGGGCTTCTACCAACGGGGGGACCCCTCGACCCCACCGGACTGCTTCTTCCTACTCCCTCCGTCCAGGGTGTTTCACGGCGCGTTGGGCCAACATGAAGCACAGTAACAACGACGCAGGGGGCGGCCCCGTCCGTATGGACTAGGCGAGCGTGACGCGTATATCCCAGGGGCCGCATCCTCATCCATAAATCGACGCTCCATTGATTCGCTCAGTCACTTTCCCAGCTCTCCCCCCCCCCGGAGTCCACCCTCTGCCCACTAGCTGTGGCAGCGGCGCATAGCTCTAGCTTGTCTTTACGTCCCGTGAAGGTATGCGCAGCTGAAAAATGTGCTTGACCCCATCTTCTGCCCCTTCTCTTGCCTCTCTGCACCTCCTTTCCCCTTCCCTCCATTCCCAGGCGGTGGCAGCACCACTGCGTACATCTGGTTGCATGCCCCTGTGCCCCCCTGCATGCATGAGGGTGCACGGGCCACAGAAGAACTAGTGCAGCTGGATCGTGTTTTTTTTTGCATGTTGCAGCGAAAGGAAGGCATATTGAGGTGGCGCAGGGGGCCAGCAGAGCGTCTTGCGATGCCTACGGGATCATCACCATCGCCAGTCCCGCTTCCCTCTGCTCCTTCTCCCCATCCCTACCTGCACTGGACAACTGTATGGTGCGATGTGCCAACGGCACGCCTAGCCGCAGCTACTTGCAATCGGTGGCGTGGTGGACCGAGGGTGCGTGCGCTTTGCGCGTGAATTCAGGCAAGGAGTGTGTACCTCGCAGTAATTGGCCTTTGTGATGAGCGTGCGAGAGAGAAGTAAAGGCTCTACTCCTGTCCATTCGATTCAAGATAGTTTTCCAAGCGACGAAGAGCCCATGCTGGGTCCCATCATGGTCAATAAACTCCTTCCCCGCCCCCCACCCTTTGCGCACATGCGTCGTGGCATGTGGCAGCGACGGGCGCGCAGACTCGCACTGCAGTGGAGGATCAGGTGCATTTGAGGAGCAAAACCATGCCACGTGGCTGCACTGCAGCTTCTGTGCTGTGTGTGCTTGCCATGTGCGAGGACATTTTTGTGACCCCCTTTGTGGCTCTGCCCGTTCTCACTCTTGCCGCTCTTGGGGCGTCCACGGCACACGAGTTGCATAGGCGGCGCCGCTCTCCAATACTGTGCAGGAGTGGTGCGCCTGAGGGGCTGAAGTGGGGAGCGTGGGAGGGGGTAGGGAGAGAGGGTGGGTCACTGCACACAAAAGCTGGTGGATAGTCCTGCTCCGCTCGCACCTCTTTCCTTGGTTCTACTGGGCCCGCCCGCTCGCCGCTGCGTCTGAACGTGTCGGGGTGGGGCGAGAGCGGTGGTTGGCTGTGGCTCCATCTGATACAGCTAGATCGTGGTGCTTGGTCATCTGGTCGTGGGACTCGACGGGGTGGGGTCGCTCTACGGAAGTGCGGCGCTGGCGGCGACTGGAACGTTGTAGAGGCGTCGTGAGGCACCATGTTTGTGTACCTCAGCCGAAAGCTGACGATCCCAAATGGGGTTCGCCTGACAACCATCGCGTGGAACGAGGACCAGGGGTGGATCGCGTGTGGCGGGTCCACGGGCATGCTGAAGGTCCTCAAGGCGGATGCACCCCCCGCCAACACGGCGAAGGGCAACAGCAACCTATCCATGAACCAGACGCTCGAGGGGCACTCTAAGGCGGTGTCGGTAGTTGCCTGGAACGAGCAGTACCGGAAGCTGACGTCCAGCGATGAAAAGGGGCAGATCGTGGTGTGGACACTGCACAAGGGGCTGTGGTTCGAGGAGATGGTGAACGATAGAAACAAAAGCAGTGTGACGGACCTCGCGTGGAACGTGGATGGAACCAAGGTCTGCATTGTATACGACGATGGCGCGATCGTGGTCGGTGGCGTGGATGGGAATCGCCTTTGGGGGAAGGAGCTCAAGTGTGAGCTGACCCACGTCACGTGGAGCCCCGATGGGCGGTACTTGCTGTTCGGCACCAAGCGTGGCGAGGTGCTGGTGCACGACAGTATGGCGGGTCAGTGTGTGTCGAAGGTAACGATCTACTGTCGGAGCGACGAGTGCCGCGTCGCGGGCCTCCGCTGGCACCCAGCGTTCGTGAATCGCCCGGAGCCGCTGCAGTCCCTCGCCGTCTGCTTTACGGATGGGAAGCTGCAGCTCATGCGTGGCGTCGCGGATGAGCGGCCTTTCATCGTGGACGCTGGCATTCCGATCAAGTCCATAGCGTGGAACCCGCAGGGAACGATTCTGGCCGTCTCCGGTGTGGTCGCCGTGGCAGCAGACCAGAAATCTGTCGTTGTTACTCAATTTTTCAACAATCAGGGCCACCATCTGCGCACGATGCGTGTGGCCGGTGAGCACTGTGGTGGTGTCACGTGGGAGGGCACGGGTCTGCGTGTGGCTATTGCGATCGACTCGACGATCTACTTCGCCTCGGTACGCCCCGCGTACAAGTACACGTACTTCAACAAGACAGCGGTGTACGCGTTCACGAGACCGGACAAGGCAGAGGACCACGTCATGTTCTGGAACGTCGTCAGCGGCGAGCGGAAGGTGAAGCAAGTCCGCGGTCTGCGGTACATCGATTCATGCAAAGACGCGTGTGTGCTAGTGAGTCGGACTGAGGAGGAGGACATGTCACTGTGCATGATCCAACTGGTCAACGCCATTGGCGGCCCGATCGAGACGCGCTTCATTGACATCGAGCCGTACGTGAGTGGTATGAACTCGTCGCACGTGGTGTGCTGTGGGGAGGAGAACGTGTTCCTGTGGCAGTTCCGTGACCCGCGCGTTGTGGTGGACGTGCTGGACCCCATTTCGATGCAGGTGAGCCGCAGGGAGACGTCGGAGCGCATGATCCACATCGACGATATCATCAACACCGAGTCCGTTCCCGGGACGATGGCGCGCACCGGCATCACCAACGACTTTATTTGCGCGACATGCCTCAGCGAAGACCTGCTCTTCGTTGGCCGAGAGTCGGGCCTGGTGCACATCTACCAGCTGGACCCCCTTCAGATCGTCGGGAAGATCTTGCTGCCGATGCGCGCGATGGCCCTACAGGTCAACTGCGACTCTTCCATGCTGGCTATCATGGACCTCAGCGGTGTGCTGACTCTGGCTAACATCGACCGCTCGCAGTTCTCACTCGTCCCCGTTCCCGCTGCCATTCAAGACTTCGAGCGGAAGGATGTGTGGAACATGCGCTGGGCCTCAGATGATCCGCTAATGTACGCCGTCATGGAGCGGACACGAATGTTCATCTTCCGTGGATTTACCGCCGAGGAGCCCGTGCAGTCCAGCGGAAACCTGTGCAAATTCAAGTCGCTGAAGGTGCGCTCCATTCTGCTCGACAACATCATGCAGGACCCGGATCGGCCACAGAAGGATGCGGTGACGGACTATGAGGCGAAATCACTTCGTGACATGCGAGAGATGCTGGCTACGGTGTCCTTGCAGGACGCCTTCATGTACGTCGAGGCGCATCCGCACCGCAAGCTGTGGGACTTGCTCGCTGAGTTTGCGCTGGACCAGCTGAACTTTACCTTCGCAGAGCTCGCACTCATTCGCAACGGCGACTACCCAGGAATTCAGTTTGTAAAGCGTGTGAGGGCCCTCGATACGACGAGCAAGCAGCGCGCTGAGATTCTGGCGTACTACCACCGATTCGATGAGGCAGAAAAGATCTACCTGTCGATGGACCGTAAGGACCTCGCCCTGCAACTGCGCTTCCGCCTTGGTGACTGGTTTCGCGTGGTGCAGTTGGTCCAAATGGGTGGCGGCGACGACTCGCTAATGATGCAAGCGTGGGAAAACCTAGGTGACCACTACGCGGACCGGCAGAAGTGGTCCAAGGCGCGCCAGTATTACCAGCACTGCCGCAACTTGCGAAAGCTCGCTCGCGTGTTCTTCGTAGTGGAGGACTTTGGCCTGCTTGCAGAGCTGATTCCAGAGGCAGAGCATGACAAGGATCTGCTCATGACACTCGGCACGATGTTTCTTTCGGTTGGCCTGGCTCACTACGCGGCGGACGCGTTTCTACGTGCGAACGAGGTGCAGCGGGCGATCGATGGGTGCATAGAGCTGAACCAGTGGGATCGCGCTATCTCCATCGCTCAGGAGCACCACATCGCGGAGACGGAACAGTACCTGAAGAAGTACGCGGCGCACCTGCTGGAGCGCGAAAGGCTCCCCGAGGCGATCGAGCTGTACCGCAAGGCCGGTCAGCATGACGAGGCGGCGAAGATCCTTTCTAAGCTGGCGCAGCGTGCCACGCAGACCGATCCGCTGAACGCGAAAAAGTTTTACGTGCTCTCCGCGCTGGAGGTGGAGAAGTTCCGCCAACAGCGCATTGCCCTCAGCAAAGACGGAGCCGAGGTCGTCAAAGAGCTGCTGAGTGCTGACCAGGCGACGGCGTCTGACCGAACGCTAGATGCGGCCTGGCGGGGGGCAGAGGCATACCACTACTTCCTTCTGTGCCAGCACCACATCCTCCTACGCAACCTGGACTGGGCGTTAATCGTCGCGATGCGCCTCATGGAGTACGACGACCTCATCAGCCCCGTCGACAGCTACAGCCTCATCGCCCTAGCGGCGTACCTTGCGCGCAACTACGGGTTATGTAGCAAGGCCTTCACGCGCCTCGAGGGCGCGGAGCGTATGGATCAGGAGGCGGGTGAGGGCGTCGCGATGAGTTCAGGGGCTGCTGGACAGCCCACGCTCATGGACTTTGCCAACGACCTGGACGTAACCCGCAAAGTAGTCGCAGGGGCGGCAACCCAGGCGTCGGCAACGATGCTCGGTGGCGGGGGCACGATGCTTAACGGGACCACCACGATGATGATGAAGATGACGAATCCGACGAGTGGAGCCGCGGCTGCATCCGTCGCACAGTGCACGTTCCCCACGGTAAACATATACGAACCTAAGCGAAACTTCGCGGATCTTGCCGTGCGCATCTTTACGCAGCACAAGCCGGTAGACACCTCCGTGGACCGTGTTCGGTGCACGACGTGTGACACGATGAACAAAGAGTGGTCAGTCATGTGCTCGCAGTGCCAGAAGCCCTTCAAAGCGTGCATCATCACGGGGCGCAGCATTTCCGACGAGCTGACGTGGCAGTGCGCCGTCTGCCATCACTACGCTATTGAGACGGCAGCGGAGCGCTACCGCAACTGCCCGCTCTGCCACACCCCGCGGAAACTGAAGTAGACCCCGAGACGGAAGTGCGAAAAGTGGTAGTGCGTCTTCCGGCGCGCTTTAGAGATGCCATATGTGTAGGCTCTCTCTGTAGAGACAACGCCATCATTCCCATGAACGTCATTGCTTCATGGTTCACAGCTCGCCGCGAACCCGAAACTAGTTCCGGCTGCTACCTGTCTTGTGTGACGAGTTCGGGATGAGTGTAGCTGCAGGGGTGGCAACTGCCATCAAATGGCCGGGTTGGGCGTGGAGCCTGCCTGCGGCAGGTCGTACTGGTGGCAATTGCGAAGGTTCCTAACGTCACCGCTGAGCGCTGCGGCTCTTCCCGGTGGTGCTGAGAGCCGCGGTGAGGGGGACAAGGAGCAGGGGGAGGGGAAGGGAACCAAGGGGCTGAAGAATGCTCCGCGGGGTGTGTAGGGCCGGAGCAACTCGGTGGCAGATGCACAGTAGAGGCCCCTCACTTTTCCCCGGCGCCGCTAGACGAGCTTGGGGTGGAGATGAGGGTGGCGTGGTGGTTCTCCACGGAGACGGGGCGTGGCTGGCGGTCGAGCTGACAGGACCCGCTTGTCCGCCAGCATATGTATTCAGAGGTGACGGCCCCGTCTTAGGCACACCCGCACTCCACGTCTTTCCACCCCCATCGTGAGCAGTGGTGGCGATGGGTGCAGGGGTGTGGTCAGCGTGGTGGGTGTCGGCGTGGGTGTATTTGTGGGTGCGAACGGATGATCTTGCGCCGCGATGGAAATACAATGAGGCAACGGCTCTTCCGGTGCTCTCCCGTTATGGAAGCACCACCCACTACAACCTAATGCAGATTACAGCCTCGGGCTGACGGTACGGTGACCACACTGCACGTCTCACTCAAACTAACCCACGTTTATTGCCTCCGTTACCTTTTCGCACCCCGCTACGTCCACGGGGAATCCACCCACTCGTGACGCGCTGCAATACCGCGCCATGGCCACAAGGGTGTGTGTGTGTGTGTGTGTGTGTGTGTGTGTGTGTGTGTGTGTGTGTGTGTGTGTG
>PGOM01000106.1:71788-82164 GCA_002921335.1 Paratrypanosoma confusum | reverse complement strand
GGTGTGTGTGTGTGTGTGTGTGTGTGTGTGTGTGTGTGTGTGTGTGTGTGTGTGTGTGTGGATCAGGTCCGGAAAGATAGGACGGCGCCCAACTACGGACACCCCACCAAACACTTCTTCAACGAGTGTGGCGCGTTGGTAGCGAAACTGTTTACCGTGGTGGACTCTCGAGCCCAAAATTGTCGGGGGGAAGAGGGAAGGGGACTGATAGTTGTGAGGTAGCAGGCCCAACGATGTTGCGTCGCACTATGGCCCGGCGCGTGAGCGCAAACGAATTCTTTGGCGTGAAGAGCCTCTCCGAGCCGTACATCATTAAGTCGTACGTGCTCTTCGGCTTCATCGGCTCCATTGCGTTTTTATCGGTGTTTTCCGTGCGGGAGGTGAAGAAGCAGGGTCCGCTGGAGCTGCCTGACGAGATGGAGGCGGAGCGAAAGCGGCACAATGACCCCCGCCGCCCACCGTGGCCACTGCTACACCAGCGAGTAGTCCTTATGCGTGAGGGAAAGACGAACCACGATGATCTCGCCTTACTGTGGGAGCAGACAAAGCACTACTACCCCGCTGACTGGCTCATCCCGCTCGAGGTGACCCAGATCCTCAAGTACACCACGGGTACTTACCTGCAGAACTACGTGGCGGACCCAGACGAAATGAGAAAGGAGGTGCTGAAGCAGCTGATGAACGTCAAGTATGGCCGCGTCAAGGATGTCGCTGGCTCGCGCGTGAATCGAGATGTGGAGGAAATCATCTCGATGGCCATCGATGACTTAGAAAACATTGACCTGAATCCTTCATCCGATCCTACCTTGGTGCCGACGCACACGTAAGCGGTGTACAGCGGATCGTGGGTCTTGGTGTGCCTGTGGATGTGGGGGGTGGGGTAGAGGCTTCGGATGTTGCAGCGATGGCAACGAGGCAAGGCAAGGGCTGGGCTGGTGCCAGTTTGTGTCCAGGGCCTACGCCGCGAACCCCCCCCTCCCTTCCCCCCCCCCGTATTGTTACGTGAACAGGCGCAACTGTGCGTAAAGTGTGCTTGTGGAGAGGATGCGGAAGCGGGAAACGACATTGGTGGGGTTCTCATCGGTGGGGGATGATGGGAGTGGCCAGAAAACATACTGGAGTGAGCCCAGCTCGTCGCTGGTGTGCGCCTCCCTGCTGGCATGTGACGGGTAGCGCTGACACTCGTGGGCCACCACCACTAAGTGGAGGGGGTGGAGCCCCCCCCCCCCCCCCCCCCAACACGGCACGTCACCAGGCACTGCCGCCTTTTAACTGCGACTCTTCTCCGCTTCTTTTCATGTTGGGGCACGTACCCGGGTTCCGATAGACAGCAGTTCAGAGTCAAGCCTTCACATTGACGCAGTGGTGGTGCTGCTGCCTCCTTTCCCTCCCCTCTTTTTCACTTCCTTCCCCTCCATTTCCTCGACCCCCCCCCCCCAGAATTGGTCGCGCTAGAAAGGCTGTGGTGCGTCGGTACCCCCATCGTAACCGCTTTCAGCCGCGCAAGGATTCTCGCTCTCCTCCCTCCCTCCACGAGCACGCACGCATGTCCTCTTCGGACGAGGCGGGGAACGAGAAGGCTACTTCCCCAAAGCGTGGCAGTGGCAGCCGTAAGAAGAAGCACCGCACGGCATCGTTGTCGTCGGAGGTGCAGCAGGGCTCTGAGTTTGCGAGTGGAAAGCCACAGATTCTTCCGCCACACCTGGTTGGAGCATTCCGGCATCTCCTGGAGGTGCCGGTGAATCTGTTTGTCGACGTGTCCAAGGTGAACAAGAAGGGAAAGCACCAGAACCGCCTCATGATAGTGATAGGGGACCAGCTGTATTCCTGCGCCGACAACGGTAGCATCAAGCGCAGCTTGTCCGTCGCGAGTATCAGTGAGCTGCACATCCACCGCAATCCGTATCAGATCGCTTTGAAGGTGCCGGACGAGTACGATATGCTGGTGGAAGTAAAAGCGGAAGAGCAGCTTGACGAGGTGAAGAACGTGTTGCAGGCAGTTCACGACAAGCTGCACGCCAACTCAAGGCAGTTGCTCACGCTAGTGGATCACGAGGAGCCGATCAAGCACAGCGAGTTTATCCTGGAGAAGCCGAAGGACTACGAGAGGGCTGGGACAGCGAAGATCTCGTGGATAGACAGCCGCCAGGGCGTCCATTTTGACCCGTTCGCCGACAGCACCACCGCTCAAGCGGGAAAGGCAGACGGACTTATCGTAACTGATCGTGCCACTGGCCTGAATGGTGATGGTAAGACCAAGGCTAGTCACGGGCGCTCCTCTAGCCGTCGACGCCGGGAGTCGGACCAGCTGACTTCTCCGATGCTTGTGGATTACCCGTGCGGCCTCGCAGGTGGCACAGAAAACGAATGCTGGGATGACCAGGAGGAGTCGTTCAGAAATGCCCAGCCCCCATCGGCCAACCGCAGGGGTAGCCGCAGTGGAGCAAGCCGCGTTACTATCGTCGTAGACGGTGACGACGCCCCAATCGACGCAGTGCCACCGCTCCTAGCTGGCGATAGCACAGAGCCACCACCGGAGGCGGTGCAGCCATTGGAGCAGCCCATGGAGGTTAGCGCTGGTGAAGTTGGCACGAGCGAGACGGTAGCCCCCGCACCCGAGTGTGACCCACCTCCACCGTCGGAGACCCCTGCAAGCGCCCCTTCGAGCGAACCTACCGCTGCTCTCCCCGAGAAAACCAAGCCCTCTGCTGTATCCGAGGTAGAGATCCGGCGCCTCGTCCAAGCCAAAGTGAAGGATCTATCGGAGGAGCTAGTTGAAGCGAATGGGTCCCTAGAAACAGTCATAGCAATGCTGGTGCAGGAGCGTCGCCGCCATGGGGAAGAGCGCGAGAATTGGGAGGTGCTACTGGCCGCCGAAAAACAGAATGTGATGGTGCTGCGGCAGTGTGTCGACGAGCTACGCACGCAGGTGGACCGGCTCAGCATACAGAACGTGCAGCTTCGCCACTCGGTCATTCATCGGAGACCAGAGTGAGAGAAAGGGAAGCCTGAAAGTGGGCTTGAAGGACCTCGGTGAAGGGGTACGTTGATGGGCGGCTACAGCCCTGCCCTGTACCTCTGCTCGTGTATGTCGGATGCTCGATGGGAGCCCAACAGCTGCACACTATGTAGCGGTTTCGCCGTATGGGATGGGCTTACGTAAGAGGGTGAATGAGATGGGTGGAAGGTGGACTGAAGATGTCCAGTGCGAAGTACCCCCTATTCTCCTCCTCAAAAGCAACCAAAAACCCTTCCCCTGGTGTATCGTGGAGAGTTGGTGTACCATTACATTAGTCGGATGACCCCGTTGTCGCAAATTGCGTCGGCAGTGGGCCTCGACACAGTGCTCCCTCTCACCTGCCACTCACCGCTGCGCTGTGCGCGTGGCCGGGCGAGTGGGGTGGGGGCGATGCTGTGCCTCGCGTGCGATGGCGACTGAGGCTGGAGCGGCGCTGCACCGTCTTACTAGTGCACTCCGATGGCTTCCTCACTCAACTGCCGTCCTGACGTTGCCACCACGGTGCGCACGCTCACGTGGGCCAGTGCGGCCCGGTGGGGAATTTTTTTCATTTCTTTGGAGTCCGTTTGTGTAGCGGTTGGCTCGCACCCGGCGTCGCGATGCCGCCGAAGGTTCAGGAAAAAGTTCAATGGCAGTGGTGGAACGACCGTGGGGCGTGGGAGGACTACGCCAGCGCCGTCAACGGTGACGTGGAGCGGGTTTACCAGAGCGTGGCGAAGAAGTGCTCCAAAAAGGCCACGATGACGTTCAACGGGTGGAACTACGAGATAGACTTCGCGAAGAACATCCAGAAAAATGTGTCGACGAAAAGGGAGCGCCAGATTCGTCGGTTCGTGATGACACGCAGCGGCGGTCTCACGAAGAGCAAGGCGGCGGCCTCCGGAGCCGCTGGCCGTGCGCTGCAAAAGGGAAGCGGCGTTGTGGACCCGCTCTCGAACATGGCGGACGACTACCACGTGTACGAGGGCGGCGGGGACGTGTTCCAGTGCACGCTGAACCAGGCAAACGTTTCGAGCAACAATAACAAGTACTACATTCTTCAATTGCTCGAGTCCGATAGGGGTGGGGAGTGGCATCTGTTCACGCGCTGGGGTCGCGTCGGCACCAACGGGCAGACGCAGGATGAGATGTTTTCCAACCTTACGGGGGCCATTCATGCCTTCAAGAGCCGCTTCCACCAAAAGACGCAAAATGACTGGGATAGCCGCAGCACCCTCACCAAGGTTCCAGGAAAGTACCATCTCATGCAGATCGACTACGTTGGCGACCAGGACAATGACAGCGACGACGACGGCAACACGGCCCCAAAGAAGAAGGCGAAGACGGATCCGGGAAGCTCGGTCACGGCCGTAAAAAGTGCTCTGCCGCCCGCCGTGCAGGAGCTCATGAAAATGATCGGCAACAAGGACGCTATGACGACGGCGATGATGGAGCTGCAGATTGACACAGCAAAGATGCCACTGGGGAAAATATCCAAGACTCAGATCCGACAGGCGCTCGTGGTACTCGGGACCATCGAGAAGGAGATCAAGAAGAAGAAGAAAATGAGTGTGAAGAACGTGGAGCAGGCCACCAGCGAGTTCTACACTCTGATACCGCACAACTTCGGGTTTAAAAAGCCGCCTCTGATCGATTCGGAGGATATGCTGAGGGAGAAGTTAGAAATGCTGGAGGTACTGAGCGAGCTGGAGATCGCCTCGAAGCTCCTCGACTCGCCTGGCACTGCCGTCACCAGGAACAAGCAGCAGCACCCCCTCGACAGGGCATACAGCTCGCTCAAGTGCGAGCTGGAGCCACTTCATCACTCCGACCCCGAGTTCTCACGGGTCGTCGAGTACGCGAAAAACACTCACGGGCGCACGCACACCAGCTTCAAGCTCAAGGTCTTGGAAGTCTTCCGGGTCAAGCGCGAGGGCGAGGAAACACGCTACAAAAAATACCAAAAGAAGACCAACAAGCGGATGCTGTGGCATGGGAGCCGAACGACAAACTTCATGGGAATTTTATCTCAGGGTCTGCGCATCGCCCCGCCAGAGGCTCCCAGCACCGGCTATATGTTTGGCAAGGGTGTGTACCTTTCGGACGTGTGCTCCAAGTCGGCCAACTACTGCAACTTGTCCAGGGCGAATAATTGTGGACTAATGCTGCTGTGTGAGGCCGCTCTGGGCAGGATGAAGGAGTACCATGGCGCGCATTACATGCTCAAGCCGGAGAAGGGGTACGACTCCACTAAGGGTGTTGGGTCGATGGTCCCGGACGACAAAGGCGCCAAGGTAGTCAACGGGGTCACTTGGCCAATGGGTAAGATGGCCAACGCGGGGTCCAAGAACACCACGCTTTTGTACCCGGAGTATATCGTGTACGACGAGGCTCAGGTCGTGATGCGCTACCTAGTCAAGATGTCTTTCGAGTTCTAAGCCCCCGTCACAAAGCGTGACGCGAGCGGCTCCTCGAGTAGCTGCCACACGCTTCCTTTTTCTTTTCATTAGCCTCCACCAATTGCACGCCTCGCCCCTCTCCCATCTTCCCAAATCCGCCTGCTCCGTCGGCCAAGCTCAGGCCGACGTGCAAAAGGGAATCTCTGCGGGTGCCGCACCTCACTTTACCATCTCCAGGGTGCGATTTCAAAGCGGTGACGTTGAAGTTTTTCAGATTTCGTGGAGAGGTGCTCTTTTTCTCTTTACCCTTCTTCGGCGGTTGCGCCACCACCCAGTGCTGCACGCGACGGACCTACTCTGGCTTGGCCGAAGGGCCCGCGGGAAGGGAAAAGGGAGAGTACTAGCCACCGATTCCTTGATGCAAGCTTCGCTTCCACTTGCTTAGTTGACGAGCCTGTCCCTTCAGGGGTTAGTGCCCTGTGGATGTAAATGTGTGTGTGTGGGGGGGGGGGGTTGCCTGTAGCACTTGTGGCGCCAGTGTGCATGTGCGTGTAGCCCCTGCGCGGGGAGCTGACTGACCCCGGTGCTTGGCTGCTCCACGCGGCCGTCGCGGTAGCGCTGCTTGTGGGTATGAAACCACTTGGCTCGGCTCTCCTCCGTTATTTGAACCGGGCACACGTACGTGTCTACTCACCCATGGGTGCGAGGCTCTTTGGAAAAACCACTCCCCAAGTTCTGCGCCGATGGCAGTGACGAAACTGCCAGCCCTTGCGTCCGTGCTGCGAGAAGTTCGCCAGCGGCACCTGGACGTGCCGCGCGATGTCGTTGCTGCGGCCCAGCCGTATGTGACCGTGGCAGGACCGGGCCTCTCCGTAAACTTTCAGTTTAACCCCGCACACCTGGCTTTTCAGCGCCTACCTTTTAGCCACAGTAGCGTGCCCGCGCTCTACTTCCACTCGGTTTTGGACTCGCTTGCTGAGTTCGCTGAGACGCCGCGCCTCCAGAATGCCACCACTCACGGTGTGCGCCTGAAGACGGCCCCCATGGAGAACTTCTGGGATGCCGTCGGCGAGCTGAGCACCACCTATGTGACCGTATTCCCGCCGTACGGTCTTAATCAGGCGCATCCAGCCATGGGTGCAGCCGAACTCTGCCAGCCCTCATCGCGCGATGCAAAAGACATTCGCATCTCGCTCTACGACAGTCGCTTCCATCCCATGGCAACGATGCTTCTCACAGGGCCGCACTCGAGGCAGCTGCACGGAGGTGCTCCCAGTCCTCCAACCGGTGAGGCACGGCAGATGCTTGCGCCGGAGGGCGATGGGGCGACGAAGGAAGAGGGCCGTCCGCCCACGGGTGGCTGCAACAGCGCCACCACAAATGTGTGGGAGGAGACGTGGCTCCTGGGCTCCTTGGTCTCACTTCCTGATGGGTCCTTTGGCCACCGTGTGTGTATTCCAAAGCCCGCCGTGCCGGCGGACGTAGCTCCGGTGGACACTGAGGTTCCCCCGTGGCTGGTGTACACGGTTGTGGGAGAGTTCTGCGCAAAGCTAGCGGGGGCTGGAGTGCTGCACCCTTCGGTGGTGTTCCGTGGGGGCTGGAGTGTTGTGGCGCATCACACAACGAGTAGCGGGGATCTCCAGCTTGGAGCCCCCTTCGATGTTGTGTGTGCGCCACCGAAGTTCTTTGAGCGGTACCACCTTCCGCCATGGAAGCAGCGTGTCGGCCTTCCCGCGCTGCGGCTGGGGGAGCGGCCCTGCGTGGGACTGCACGTAGAGATGCGGCAGCAGGGCCGCGCCGTGCTCAGCGGGGTGTACTACCTGTCACTGCTTGATGAGGCGTAGAGTCGTGCCGGCTGGACCTTGCACCGTCAACAGCGACCGCCAACGCGCTCCGTTCCATGGATTCCCGTGACTCACTCTCCCGACGTACCTTTGCTGGCTGGTGCGAGTGGGTGATAGCCCCGCACCCCGCGGCGGGGAGGTGCGTGTGCTTCGTGGGTGCTGCACGCCAATTGTAGGGCCCTTCGCATCCGTCTGCACGCTACCTCTTGCCACCCGACGCACCACACGTACCACCGGCCTTCCGTTGCGTCTCGCCCACTCGAACACTCGCACATTCTCGCACACGAGTGCCTCCGCCTACCGTCGTCAACTCAATGCGGGTCCGTGCTAGTGGGTCTGCGGCCACAGTCAGGTACTTTGTCAGGCGGTGATCGCCGTGCCAGTAAGCTACGCGGGCAAGCTCTTCAGACTGACCCGCTTCCGAGCAAGCGGCCTCCCGGTGCTCGAGTGCGGTGCTTGCGTGCAGGTTCCAGCAGTAGGATGAGTGTGTGCAAGCACTTCATCGTACCGTGAGTGCTAGCTAGCATCCCACCCGAGGGGGTGAGACTTGACGCGCCGCACCAATGCCAAAGGTGTCGCGCAAGGGGGGGCGAAGGATGGACGCCTCTGAACTGGTTAACTTCCAGTACGACCGGCCTGCACCGGTCCACCACCCAGACGGGCGTTCCCTGAACTCGGGGCAGTCGCACCGCCCCATCCTTGATCCGGCAGTGTCGAAGCGAGCGTACATGCTGCAAAACTTTCAGTTTCTCCTGCAGAAAGACGCCGTTGACGTCGGCTCGATTCAGCTACCCCAAGTGCTTCGAAAAATTCGCGAGGGACTCAAATCCAGCGACGCCCTGCCTCCGTGGAGCATCGTCCGGGCGGTGGTCGTGCGATGGCCAGCAGACGAGTTTCATTGCACCTTGTGCCTGGAGATGCCGGCTGCCGCTCGCATCACGGAGTGTGGTCACGTGTACTGCCTGCCGTGCGTGCTCCACTACCTCTCATTCGTGCGTGCCAGCGGTAAGCAACGGGTGTGCGCTGTGTGCCACGAGTACGTTGCCCCGACTGCCTTGCGACCGTGCATCCTGCACCCAGTACTTCCACTGCGGACGGGTGGCCGCGCCAGCTTCACACTACTACGGCGTGAAAGCTTGAACTGTACTGTGCTACGTGGCGACGATAGTCGGCTAAACGCGCTGCTGGAGCTTGGGGATGACGAGTTACTGCTCCCCATATACGGTGATATTTCGTCTGGATTCAGCCGTTGCGTGTTTCTCACTCCGGACCTCGAGGAGACACTCCAGTCCGTGGACTGCGCTGGTGTCCTGGAGCGCATCGAGGAGGCTGAGCGGCAGCCGCGTCCGCTCACCCTGTTTCAGGCGGAGGAGTATGCGGCACTGGTGACTGCCCTTGACGCTATTCAAAAGGGCCTGCCTCCCGCCGGTGGAACGACCCCACCGCTGGCTCCAAGACCGTCCCCCTTGGTGGGCCCGCTGGCCAACAGCGATGGCAAGCGGCGGCTCTACGAAATGTACGGGGAAACGGAAGGCCAGCCGTACTTCATGCACGTCGTGAACGTCCGCATGCTGCGGCACGACGCTGAGGCGCGTGGGTGGCCCGACTTGCCACTTGTAGTGGAGGCCCCCATCCTGGACATCGAGTGCTTCACTCAGTGTGCCACTTCCCGCAAGAATTTCAAAGCTTTTTCGCACATCCCCCTTCAAGGCTCCGTTAGCTATTGCTTCCTAGACCTTCGCGACGTCGTGCTTCCTGCGACAATGAATGCCTTTGCGGAGACTTTAGCGCGGTACGACCAGCGGCGACTCGAGAAGAAGGCGCTCACGGATCAGCAGTCCAACTACGAGGACATCACGTGGCAGGAGTACGCGAGGCGCTACCGAGTCGGGGTGGAGGCTGGTGGTAGCGGTGGCCCACCAGCAGAGCAGTCACCGGACATGGTCGGGTCAAACTATTCCTTTAACTCCGAGAGGATGCCCTCCCTGGACCTTCCACCCGCCAACGGTGCCAGCACCAGCGATAGCGGGGCGACTGAGTCTTCCTCCCACGAAACCCACCAGCGCGCAACGAAGCGGGATTGCGTTGACCCCCCCATCAACCGGTGGGCGGCGGGATCACCGAAGTTCGGCATGAATTTAAGTGGGGTCGCTGCCGCAGTTGGTCCTCGAGCTCCCAGCGAGTCCATGTTTCCCTCGCTCGAGGATGCCGCCCAGCGCAACAAATCCCAACGTTAGCGACGCGGGTGCTGGAGGACGGGCTACAGTGAAGGTGACGGATGAAGAAAGCGGGGCTCGACGTTGTGGTGCCTCCGCTGGGGGTGCACATCCGTGGGGTGGAGGGGAAGAAGTAGGTGTGCGCAGAGGTAGAGAGAGGGGAGAGTGGGGAGAGTGGAAGTGAGTCGGTTATGTGGGAAGGGTTATGGGCCGATGAGATGGGCGATAGTGCGCTCACGTCCATTTGTTTTCTCGGGTGCATGTGTGTGTGTGTGTGTGTGTGTGTGTGTGTGTGTGTGTGTATGTGTGACGTGGTATACCTCGCGACTAGCACCACCACCACAACCATTACTACTACTACTACTACTACTACTACTGCTACTGCTGCTACTACTTCTGGCTCTCCGCTCTCTTTCCCCTGCCCATCCCGCCTGGCTCCTCTGATGGTGAACCACCGTGGCTCCTGTGACTGCCACCACACGTGGATAGCAGTGGGAGGGTTGGTAGGGACTATGCTACGTGGGGGGGAGGGAGGGAAGCACAGGAGGAAGAGGGAGAGGGAGCGGGGGGCCTTCCCACCGCTCCTGCAGCCCGCACCAAACCCACGAAAAACGAGCGTCATGCTTTCCGTGGCAGTCTCTCTGGGGACGTTTTGGTGTTCTTACCTCCACATGAGTGCAAGCCTACCCAAGGCCACTCCTCTGGGGATGACTGGGGGAGGTGGCCACCTCGGTCATCTCTTCGTCATTTCCCTACCGGTGTCCCGGTCTGCACGGGGCACGTGACGCTGCGTTTTTCCATCGGAAGCACACCTGTGTTGACTCAAACGCCTACAGATCCGCACAGGCACCTCACGCCATTGATAAGCTTTAGGGAGGCCTAGCTAAGGAGGGGGGGGGGGCACGCGGCAGAGGCGGGG
>PGOM01000106.1:51435-63013 GCA_002921335.1 Paratrypanosoma confusum | reverse complement strand
AGGCTGGTTCAGAAGTGGGAGGGTGGGTGAGTGAATGGGGCTCGGGGGGAGGAGAGATAGGTGTGTGCCAGATGCATCTATCAGTTCTCTTCCATTCTCCGAGTCCTCTGCACGCGGGCGCGAAGGGAAGCAGAGCTGCGTTTGGGTGCACGGCGGTGGTGGTTGTCGTCGTACTGGCACTGACACAGGTGCCCGACCCGCCTCGAAGAAAGGGGTGGAAGTCGGCTCTCTCTCGAATTGGCACGGTGTGCTCTCAGTCTCTTTCCCTCGGCGCCAGCCTCGCCACCACCTCCCCCCACACACACACACGAAGCCGCTTCCCGTCTCACGCAGACGTAGACGGCCGACGGTTGCATCGGCTACAGGTGCTAGCAGTGACGCCGCGGTACGTCCTGTGCGTGCTAGTGCCACGGGACTTCGACGACCGACGGGGCACGCGCACATGAACAGCGGCGAGCGTGTGCGCGAGGGGGGTGGTGCCAGCCCGCCACAGAACATTCAGTGGGCGTCGCGCATCAAGGAGCACCACCGCAGGATAAAAGGGGCCGTGGACGGTGGGGGGGACGCATGGGCTGTGTGGAGCCGCGTGCTGCAAGACAAGGTCGCACTGCAGCAGTACGCAACTGCCATGCACGACCTGGCGACGCAATACTGGGATGTGGGCGGAGACGCGACAGAGACGCCGTCCGGTGACAGACCGATGGGAGCCGATCCGCAGCCCGATGCGCACCCTACCGCGAGCAAGCGACTGCGCGAATCCACTGAGACGCGCAGCGCTCGCGGCAGCGAGGGGGAGACGCTGGAGGCGAGCACCATGGGCAGCATTAGCATCGCCCCTGTGCCTCCGTCGAGGCGGGTCAATGATCGGATCCGGTATGTTCTTCGGTGCATCGCAGAGTACTTTCTCGGCACATCCGCGGAGGGCGACCATCCCCAGCCCCCCACCTCGCGGTGCGGTCCGCTCAGCCTGCTGCTGATGCCCACCCTCCTCGCGCAATCAGTAAAGCCACTACGACGCCAATTTTACCACGAGCATGGACGGATGATGACGCCAGCGGAGCTGGAGGCCACGTGCCTACAGTTGATGGCACAAGAAGCTCGACGTAGCAGCTGCTGCTCGTGCCCTTGCGCCACATGCCGTGCCGGAAGCGTCAGTCACCGCCCAGAGAGAGAGCAGACCCTGCTGCGTGACTCCCCGCTGAGAGTGGATCCTGTGCCGGTTTGGGAGAAGGTGCAGGCGTTCCTGGGCACCGGCCGTAGTACGTGTGGCGATGTAGTGGCAGTGGCTCCCCCACCGTCCCTGAGAGTGCTTGACGTCGGCTCGTGCTACGGCCCCTTTTTCGGCAAGTCTGTGAGCAATGGTCTGCTCCGCGTGCCACTCTGCGTAACGGCAGTGGACATTGGTCCGTACCCTGGAAGCGGGGTTCACGAGGGCGACTGCCTCAACCTGTCTTTCCAGCCGCCTCATCCCTGTCCCACGCCGAGAGCACCTGAGGAGCATGCAGGCCTCGTGCCTGACAATGACCGCGGGGCCAACGCGCTCACGGGGCCTCCACGATTCAGCGCTGACGCCTTCGAGGTGCGGGCCTCGTCGTATGACGTTGTGGTGTTCTGCCTACTGCTTTCGTACCTTCCGACACCAGAGATGCGGTTCCGTGCGTGCTTGAATGCGTACCTCGCGCTGAAACAGGACGGTCTCCTCATCATCATCAGCACACGTACGCAGGGCTCTCGGCGCAGTCGCTGGGTAGACGAGTGGGTTCGGTGCATCGAGTCCATTGGCTTTCAATGCGTGCACAAGCAGACCCAGGAAAAGATCGTGGGAATGGCCTTTGCGAAGCGAGCAGCCGGGGCTGCTCAAGCGGAGGGCGTCGCAGCGGTAAGATCTGGTGACACATCCTCAGCGCGCTCTCCTTCAGCGTCCCGCACCGACTCCAGCGACGGCGACAGCACGTGCGTCTGTCTTCACGGAGTGGCAGCCCAGCGGTGGGCTGCCCGGCAACTCGCTCAAAGTGGTGCCATGGCATCGATGCTGACGATCACCGCAGACGCGATGTAGCCTGGGCGAGAAGGTGGCAGACAGTGCCGCCCCACGCGCCACACATCAGCAACGCGTCCCAGCAGCCCTCCTTCTCCCCCCCCCCTCCGCCTCCTCCTCCATCTGCTTGGCTTTCCCTGCAACAACAAAGGGGCAGCTCCCGCGTGGCCCTCTCTATCGGTCACCCCTTCCTTCCTTCACCCCCTACCCCTGCCCCAAAGTGCCACCTCTCGGGGAACCATGAGCTGCACACGGTTGCGTCTGCGTGCATGGACCTCATGGTGGCGTCCGCGATGCCAGCACGACTGCTCGCTCGCTCCTCACTCCTCACGCCTCCCCTAACTCGCTTCCACCAACCTACCCATGCGCAGTCACTCTCACCCGCACTGCCAAACGCCGGAACAGCAGTCATCACAGTCGTCAAGCGATTTGAGGGTGCTCCCCATCAAGTAGGTCACGCAGCTGGTTTCGCTCAGTGCTCATACCGACTCCCAGGGGGTTTGCACTAAGCGCGTGAGTGCGTGCTCCCCGCTTGCATAGTTGGAGAGGAGGAGAAAGGTGAGTACGGTGCGGCCCCTCGCCCTCACCTGCCGGCGGTCCTGTGGTGGTGCGACCAGCCACTGCCGTCTTTACGGTCGATGCGCATCATTGCAGGGTGGACCTATTCCCCATAACCTTCACGGATCTGCTGGCACCCACTGCAGTGTTGCTGCAACTCAGCGCACGGCAAAGATCGACTTGGCTCGGACAAAGTGGTGGCTTAGTGAACGGTCGAGAGCGAAGTGGGGGAGGATACGCCGTGTGGAACAACTCGATGAATGCAGTTTGTGGATCGAGATGGTGAGCTGCTACCGATCCATGTGGACGACGTGCTGAGGCTGCCGTCGGTAGGCACTGTCGCTGCCTGTGTCTCCGCTCATCTACGTCCTGGGTTGAGGTGCTACAAGCTGCTCTACGTTGCCGACATCGATGCCCCAGAGGGCGCGGTGCAGCCCTGCCTAAAATGCATCGCTCCGGAGAGGCGGGCTGCGATACCGGTGGGTAGCTTGCGCGAGGTGACGCACTGGGCGGCACTAGTTGACGCGTATCACAAGATGATGGCGCAGGAGAGGATGAAATGTGGCGCCAGGGGCCGATCCGCGGCGCATGGTGGAGATGGAGGCACGGCCCGCAGTGCTGGTGCTGGAATATCATCTGATGGGGCACCGGCAGCACAAATCACCTTAGTGGCTCTGACAATGGAAGCTGATCCTACCATGAGGGTGGCAAGCGAGATTGGCGTTCTGGAGGAAGCCGGGAGTGACGGGGCGTGCCAATTTTCCTCTGTGCAGTTGCGGTGGCAGTCGGAGCGGCGCGAGCACTCAGGCGCGTTAAACGTGCAAGGAGACGAAGTCCCGCTGTCGAAAGCGTATGCACTGGAGAGAACCTGCGATAGTAGTGAGTTCAGCTTGCCGGGGGTCGTGCCCCTTAATGAGGAAGTCTCGGGAAGCTTTGTCGGAACACCGGTCCGTGGGCTGGCAAAGCCGGTGGCGCGCCCCTCGTACTGCCCGCAGAGCGACAGGGGCGCTGCTATGCAGCGGATTGGGGCCGATAGCGGGCAGGCCGGCGGCTTCGGGCTCTCCCAATTCCCCAGTGCGTCGTCGTTCTGTGGAGCGACATCCGCTCAGACTTCGCAGGCCACTTTTCGGCCCTCGTCGTCTCAGTGGCGGCTGGCTGCCCCTTCACCCACCCAAAGCATGACTCACATGGTAGACGTGGGCAGTTTCGCGTCCAGGCAGTCACCTCTGCTGCCGCCGGAGTGCGCGAAAGGACTGCGCACGGTTGGCTCGTCGAGAACGCCGCCCAAGACCTCCCCGGTGTCCCCCGCGCAGCACTCAGCGCCCCGACAACGATGCCGAGCTCACCCGCCACTGCCGAAGGCGGCCATCTCGCTTGCACTCGCCATCCACAACTTCGGGGTTGCGCCCATACGGTTCCAAATGGAGCACTTCATCGCCTACAAGGTTGAGTTGATCCAATTGGCGCTCGAGAGCGCGTATCCCGCCCTGGGGGTGTATACATGGTACGCCTATACGTGGATGGGAGGAGCGGCGGCGCTCGTGCATACCGATCTCGATACCGCAGCACCCGCCCCTATTGACGAGGCGCAGTGCCCTGGACGCGGTGTACCCAGAAGTTACCACAGTAACGGGACAGAAGCCAGCCGCTCCCGCTGCTTCCGAGCGTTCTTCCACTTGTACATGAGGGAGCGCCGGGTGCCTACCCAGGAGCGGATGAAAGCATTTCTCGCCGCACTCCGCAGCCAGGACTCCACCAGTGTTAGCGAGCCAGCCCAGCCGCAGGCACTGCCGGGGCACCCACCCATGACCGCATTGCCCACCCTCATGTGGGAGGACAGCTCCAAATGCCCGACGAATGTTCCTGATGGCCACGGGGACGCATTGGGCGTCCACCTGCCTAGTTCAGCAGAGCCGAAAGCTTGGACTAGCCACACCCGTGGTCGCACCGCACGCTACGGTGCTACCGCGGATTTCATCTTTAGCCCACTGACGATTGAAGAAGCCAACAGGTACTACAAGTTTGCGTTATGGATGGGCGACCACGCAGGCTCCCTCGACATGGCGGCGACGGGAAACACCCTAGTCACCTTGGGCAATGTGGCCCTCGTGCCGCTGAAGGAGTTTCCTCGGCACCGGCTCGGCCGTGTGGTAGAGCTCACAAAGCAGTGCGGCCGCTCCGAGCGTGAGGTGAAAACCGCACTGCGAGGTGCCCACGACGTGATGCCCTTGGCAGTTTTAGCGCTGAGTAGTGCTGTGGAGGAGGAAGCCGAGACGGCGCGGCGTACCATTCAGCAGACGCTTGACAGCATGATGTGGTTTGTCCCTGTAGAGGAAGCAGTTCGCAGGCGGGAGGCTCAGCCTGAAACTATTTTGAAGATCGTTGAGGCAATTGACGATGACCCAGGCAGTATCCTTACAATGTGGTACAGTTCGGATGTGGCCGTCCGTGATGGCATGCGTGTGCTCTGCCGAGCATTAACCCTTGCCACGGGTAGCGTCGTCTTGTAAGAGGCGCGCGGCATGTTGTGTGTATGTATGAGATGGGTAGCAGAGTGGTTACACACCTGCTATACGGAGGGAGAGCCTTTGCCCGAATGCGCCTCTACGGCGCTAACCTTCAGCACCTTGGGAACGGTGAGCGGTACAGCACCAGACTCGTGAGGCAATCGACGATGAAGACATGCGGTAGTAGCGCCACGCTCCCTACGCGGGTACCATGGCCGCAGGCCTCTGTTTCCTTCCCGACGAAGTGGGATGGATCACCGTGCTATGTACTCACCGTCTTCTTGCTTCCTTGCGGCTCGGCATGTTTGTGCTCGCGTTCCACTTACCCACCCACTCACTCACTCACCCACACAAGCTTCCCCTTTCTCACCGTTTGCACCTCATCTCGCCCAACGGGGCCACGATCATGTGGACGCATTCTGCAGCCTTTCACCCGGTAGCCTGCCCAGCGTATAACTCACCGTTTTCTCACCGCTGCAGTCTTGCTGACACTGAGCGTAGAGGTGGTTTCACGGCTCACTGCCACTTCCGACTCGCAGAAAATGGGGTGGGGAAGGCGCCGTGCGGGGCATGGGGGGAGGGGGGTGCGATGGGAGCGAGGTGGGCGGATAGGACCATAAAGAAGAAAGGGGAAGGGGAGGCGCGAAAAAATGTGACCCGGCGCTTCCGCTGCCATCTTTGCTATCATGGTGGTGCTAAGGGTACAGGTAGCTGGGCGGGGCATGCTAGTGGCAGCCTGGATTGCACAGGTGCCGCACGCCGACTGGTTCAGATGCGTTTCCGGGGCAGCGGTAGCTGTCGATGTTGACATATGGCAGCAACAGGCAGCTCCGCACAATAGCGCCGTGTGACACCGTGCTGCCCCCCCCCACCTTCTCCCAAATTCCTCTGCCCCACACCTCCACAACTAAACAACCCCACCTCCCAATCTCTATCTCACCTCTGTGCACTTGCGTTTCAGCCCATCTTTCAACCGCTTTGCTACCACTTGCGCCAACGATTTCAGTGTTTCTATCATGGGCGGCGTGGGAGGTGAGGAGGGGGGCGTGGGGCGGAAAAAAGTGGAGAATGAGGTGAGTAGGTGCGTTTTACGCGCTGACACACTCGGTGTACACGGTCTGCGAGCTGTTTTGGATGATGTATCCGTGATGCCTGCGTTTGTTTGTGGAACGACGTGGCCATGGCGGCACCAGCTGGCCGCTGCCATCGCGGTTATGGTGGCGTAGCGGGTGGGACGGGGGAGAGGAAGAAGTACGCGAGGCGGTTGGCCGAGGTGCCACACCCACCCACACCTACATACATACACGCGTGCCTCCATTTGCAGTAGTGGGTGTAGACATGGCGGAGTTGCACGTGTTTGACTTTGACGGAACCATATTCCACTCGCCGTCACCGAGCCCACGCCTCACGTGCCGCTACGAGCGGCGCAAGCGCCCTCCTGGTGAGGTGTGCCACTCGTACCAGGGCGGTCTGGGTAACTACCGGAACGGCGATCCATCACGGTACGTGGGTAGCAACGGCGGTGCGCTGGATGAATACGAGGATGTGCCGTTGGTGAAGCTCTTGTCAACACCGGTGTCTTCCGGTGGGTACGGCTGGTTCCAAAGCCTCTCAACACTGTCGCCGCCAGTGGTTCCAGAAGAGCCACCAATCGCGCAGTGGTACATCTCCGAGGCGCTAGCACGGCTGACCTCGATCGTGGAGAGCAAGGAAGGAGACCAGACGGCCGCGTCCGTGGCGCGTGCGGCGCCAGTCGTGTGCGTCCTGACTGGTCGTGACGAGAATTACCGTCCTCGTATCGAACAGCTCCTTCGCCACGCCGGCGTCCTGAAGCACATGGCTGGGGTGTACATGAAGCCAACACCCACAGCGCACACGGTGCCGTACAAGCTCGACGTCTTCTTCGACCTTATTGGTCGACACAGCCCCAGTACGGTGTTCTACTACGAGGATCGGGAACAGCAAGGCCAGCGAATCCTGTACGGCATGTGGACGCTGTTTGAGCAGGTCCTTCAGTTGTATCGTCAGTCAGCTCCGTGCGGTGCCGGTGCGAAGCCGCGTTTCCCAGATATCCTGCTGTACATGCTCCGTGACGAGGGTGTGGTGAGTCCCTGCAAGGCAGGCGAAGTCGGAACGTACTGGTCTCATTTCGTCACAAAGATGCCAGTTGAGTGGGAAACCGCGGACCGCCCTAGTCTTAAAAAAGACTACGCGATCGAAGCGTGGGTACAAAACAAGCTTTCGGCTGGCTCATGCGCCAGCGCCATCCGTAGCTGGCGCGTCCCAGAGCGGTTTATCCTGGTGCTTGTGCCACAATTGCTGGAGAAATCGAGCACCATTCTTAGCGAAGAGACTGAAGAGGAACTCGTCCGCCAACTAAAGCGGGAGCAAGCTGCCGAAGGAGCTCAGAGGTAACCACCCCCGGTGGCAACCCTTGGTGAACGGTACAGGAAAGGGGTTGCGGTTGGTACTGATGGAGGCAAGGACGTGAGTGGGGGGGGGGGAAGGGTCGGTTCATTTAGAGTGGGGCAAATGGTGACAACCTGCGGCGCCGTCTCTGAATGATTACCAGCATGGTTTAACCCTGCAGCTGGTGCTGCCGCCGTGGCGTTGGTGGTGGCTGTGGGAGCAGGGGCGGGGGTAATGGTCCCACCTCGGCCCCATTGAACAGAACCGCGTGTTGACGATCCCCGCCGCTGGGCGCGCGCCTCCACTCTCTGCCACCGCCATGCCTCCCTGCGTCCCTCTCGGAATGGCAGAGGCTCCAGCTGGGTGGCGTCAGGGGGGCGTTAGACAACCTGGGGCTGTCAGGGGCACGACAACTCACGCTCCCATGATTGTGACCAAGCTTCCCATGGCCCTCGCTGTGGTAGGCTCCTCCTCGAACCTACCCCTTCCGCACTGGGTGGTGACGGCGACAGTGGCTTCCAGCAGCTACATATCCTTCCTCGCTTGCTGTCAAGGGAAGGCTGGCGCCGTGGGCGGTGATGGCGGAGAGCGGGTGGAATCCCGGGCGACACACCGCCCGCGGTTCCGTATTGACCATCTGAGCGCACACGAACTGGCGCATATGCTTCAGCACAGCCGCTCCGTAACGGAGCCGCTCAAGGCGTACAACTTCTCCTCACCGGGCGATCTGGGCCTCATGGTCCACCCTGCGCCATGCGAATCTAGCCGCGCGGCGGTGCAGCGCCAAGAGCCTGTGGTCAACTGTGCGTACCTGCACATTGTCGAACGGGCGGGGGGTGACTTCGTCCCCAATAACATGCTGTACCACCAACTACAGAAATTCACGGTGGGCTCCCTGGGCAGCGTCTCAGCATTCGAGGAATTCCTCGCGCAGGCACAGGGAGGCTCGACTGTGCCACCGGGACCAGGTGCGCGTGGCGATGCCAGCTGCGGGGCCGAATACCGCCATGTAGTCTCACGGGGGGAGATGGAACGCAAGTTCAGGGAGGACCCTGGTAACGCTGCAGGGTCGCAGTGTGCTTCGTGCGCGCCTCTGCAGCTTCCCGGTGCATGCAACGGTCCACAAGACATCGTGGTGAAGTCCATGCACAACCTCACCGTTACAGCAGAGACCGTGGTGGGAAGACAAACCTTCTTCTTCTATCCATTCCCCGTCGACGTTGCCTGCGGCGTGCCGTTCTTGTCGTCTTGCTTTGTTGTACTCGTAAACTTGAAGCCTATTGTTCCGGGGCACCTCATGGTGGTGCCGCGGCGTTGCGTGAGCACCATTCACGGCCTGACCGTAGATGAGGTGGCGGAGTGGGGAGAGGTGATGAGGCTCACCCTGGATGTACTGGCCGCGTGGGGTGTGAAGCACCAGCTAGGAGGGGCGACTGGCAGTGGCTCCGACATGTGGAGCTACAGCATCGCCATTCAGCAGGGCAGCGAGGCAGGTCAGACCGTACCGCATTTGCACACGCACGTTATTCCGTTCAACCCCAATGGCAAGCTAGCCGGGGAGCCCGAGCCAGAGGAGCAGGAGCAGCGCACGCGGGCTCCACGAACCGCGGCCGAGATGCAGGTCGAGACGAACGAATTCAAATTGCTCTTCGAGGAAGTACTCGCTCGTTGCCCAGTCCGTGGCACCAGCTGCCCGTGAGGTCCGGCTGCCGCTCGGACTCATGTGAATGAAACGGGGAATGCGTGGCCCCTCTTTCCCCGATTCTCCCCCGGCACCACAATTATTATTTTTTTCCCCGTGAGCCGAACTGGTGGAGTTTCGCGTGAGCACGCCGGGAATCCTGATTAGTTCCAGCGGGTGCCGTCGGCTGGTAAAGAGTGGCTACGGAATGGCCTGAATACGGAATGCATCGTGTTGCGCTGCGACCGACGCTGCTGCCGCACCAGAAATCTGCGTTAGCGTTTATCCGTTCATAGTGAGCCACGGGTGCGGCGCACATCACGCTCGGTAGCGCACGGAGTCGGGGGCCGGCGCCGTGGCGGGCATAGGTGGTCGATGTGCCCGCAGGTTGTAGCTCTGGGTTGCCGGGCACTTGTAGCGCGCGAGCGCGTTGGACGACCGTGTGCCGCAGCAGGAGCAGCAGCACATGACGTTGAAGCCGCAGCTGCGGCGCTCTCTGTTGGCGGCCCTGCGACGCACCGCGCGTGAGAGGCCGGAGTATATGGCTGCGGCCTCTCGCGCGGTGTGCGACAAGCTACTGGGCAACATCCAGGAGCTGCGTCAGCAGGTAGCCACCCGCGCCACGGAGCAGACAAAGGCAATGGATTCGTGTACATGTTCCCGGGCCCGCGCACCGGCGCTTCTGGTGTGCACGTACCTGCCGCTGTACTACGAGGTGGATCTCCTCCCACTGATGCGGATGGTGTGGGCCGACGTGAAACGTGCGAGTCCCACGCCGGTGCGTTTTTTTGTGCCGCTCGTGCTGCCCCAGCTGCCGGCAGAGGATCGCGGAACGTGTGGAACGGCCTCCGAGGGTGCCCATCCCCCGTCCGATCGTGCGCTACCGGCGTACCCCACGCGCAGCTGCGCGATGGTGTTCGTAGAGGTCATGGGGGAGGAGGACCTCAGGGTCTCGTTCGAGCCACGTGGCCCGTGGAAACTACTTGAGCTGAAGGAGGTCGTCTGGGAATCGTTCTTTCGCCCCCCCGTGCACCCCCCAAGGCGCGCAGTCGGGACGCCGCAGGGCCAGCGTGGCCTCATTCTGTGCGACGAGTGGGACCAGCTGTTCCCGGCTTCGGTGTACAACGAGGAGCTGGTGGAGCTGATCTCGTCCCCATCCCTCACATCGCTCCCACCAGCGACCGTGGAGACGGTCCTCGTGCTTGCCCCTGGCGTTGGTTTCGACTCGGCTGGGCGGCGTCTGGGGAAGGGCGGTGGCTTCTACGACCGATTCTCCGCGTATCAGCGCCACTGGCGTGCGCGGTTAGATACGGGCGGCGCATCTACTGCCACCAGCAACTCGTGCGCGTGGTCAACACTGTATAAGGTATGGGGCATTGGCTTAGACGAGCAGCTGCTAGACCGCTATGCCTCCGTCGAGGGGACCTGCGCAGTACATACCGATGATATCGAGTGTCCTGTCTCCACTGGTGCCATCCCCATCGATGGCCACGACGAGTGTGTGGATCGTGTGGTGACCCCGAACTTCACCGTTGAGAGGCCCATCAACGAGGTGGTGTGAGATGAAGTCCGTAGCAACGTGGCGCCGTGAGCCTACGCCATTGATGCGCTGCAGCGAACGGATGTGGTGGCCACCGCGCTGTCGCAGCTGCGCGTGTGTCGCGTAGGAGGCGTATGCCACGGGGGAGTCGGTGTGTCCCGCCCGGGCGGGGTGGCCCGCGTGCACCGCCGAGGTGGTACCGGAGGCACCGCGCCGGTGGAGCGTCATGGTGCACCGGCCTGGTCGATGCGGGTCGTCGTGACCGCCGCCGCCGCCGCCGCCTGTCCGCGGCTGCGGGGGCCGATGAGCGCACCACCATGCGGGCTTGGTGTGATGCCGCCTTTGGGAAGGCGTCCCTTGTTCACACACCACGTGAGGAAAAGGGGTCCCCACTCTCCCGTTCCCGCCGAAGGACTCGTCCTCGCCGCACCGCGTGTGATGGGCCGGCCTACTGGCGTGCTGGGCAGTGGGCAGTGGGCGCGGTTTCCCAGCGGGCGTACCCGGAGCACTGGCCTGCAATCCGTGAGGCCCAGCCCCTGGTATCCCCCGCGTCGGCGCCCTGCCCGCCAGCGGAGGCACTGGGGGAGGAAAGAGGGGGGGGGGCGCACAGCACCGGGTGTGCCGAAGAGGGAGAGAGAGAAATCTCAGGAAGGGGGTTGGGGGGAGAGGTGGTGGCTGGGTGGCGATGCCTGTAGGGCCAGCCCTGTCTGCCACCTGTCCCGCACGCTGCAGCCTACGGGCCGGCGCACCGACACCCTTCTCCTCCATCTGCACGCCGACTTCCACGGGCACCTCACCTCGTCTCCCGCTCCCAACCGCTGATCCGGCGCCACAGCCTGCGGGGG
>PGOM01000105.1:8377-22876 GCA_002921335.1 Paratrypanosoma confusum | reverse complement strand
CCCCCTTTCCACCCCTCCTCCTCCTCTTCCTCGCTCTCGACCCCTAGAGCGGCCACGGGGCGTGCGTGCTTCCGCCCGGCCGTTAGCGATCCAAGGGAACGATGTCGCGTCGACGTTGTGTCTACGGCGGCGGTGTGCTCAGTGGAAGTGGCTTCCCGCTGCTGCAGCACAAGATCATTCTCCCGCGGCTACCATCGAGTGGCCTCCCAGTGCCAGGCCCCTCCGACAGGAGCGGAGCACCAGGTCGCTCGCCACCGTCGGAGTACCACAGCAACCGTGTGCCAAACTTGCAGGAGCTGGCACACTACCTTCCACGCGAAGCCAATGAAGTGCTGCAGCGACGCGCGCAGCTCGATCAATTCGCGAGCGGGACGGAAAAGAAGATCGAGGAAGCGTGGTACTACTCCCAGTCCCACCTTCGCAAACAGCAGCAGCTGACCGAGGATATGGGTGGGGCGGAGGCCGCCGTGAAGGAGTGGCTTCAGCCGTCAAAGCCGTCGTTTCGCTCCGAGCTGCGACAGCGCCCGCTGGACAAGCAGATTCTGGAGGAGGTGTACAAGGGGCTTCATGGAAAGCGCATCGAGCGAAAGCTCAAGAAGGGCGTCACGTGGGAACACTGGATTACCAAGGGAGACGGCACCGCCCCCGTGTTCAACACATCCAAAAAGACCCAGCAAACGTTCGCGTACGGCGGCCACATCCATATGCTGGCTGGTGCCTATCATCCAAAGCAGTTTCCGCGGCCCCTGTACACGCGTCTGACGGGGGCAGGGCAAGCAGCGGCCCCGTGCAGTCCGTCGCCGGGAGTGGCTGGGGACGACAGCGACGTGGCGACCGCAGGTGTCGCTCCGTCGGTGGCCGTGCGCCAGATCGGCGTCCCGGAAGTGGCTTTCATCGGCCGCACGTGCAGCGGTAAATCGTCGCTGATCAACGCGATCGTTAACGCGATGGTGGCGCCTTACGGGCATCTCCAGGGTACCACGACCGCGGTCAACTTCTACTCCGTGAACAACCGCATCGTGCTCGTGGACTGCCCGGGGTACGGGCACTATCACCCCATGCAGACGCCGAAGCTTGATGCGGAAAACGCGGTGGCGACAATGGACGCCTACCTTGAGCGCGCAGCCCCGAAGCAGCGCTCCAGCGGCGCCGAGGTAGAGGTGCCTGGGGCCAGTGAGGCGCACCGCACCAAGGGCCGCGCCACCCCACCACGCAACGTCAAGCGTGTGTTTGTGTGTGTCACCGCCCGGGGCCTCCAGCACAGCGACCTAGCGTACCTTGACCGCCTGGAGAAACTTTCGATCCCGTTCTCCGTGGTGTTTACCAAAACAGACGAGGCACCGATCCGCTTTCTCGCGCGACTGGCAGATTACACTCGCAGCCAGCTCGTGGGGTACCGCCACTGCCAAGAGCTCATGCTGACGAGCTCCCTGCGACTCGCCGGCATCGACAAGATGCAGCAGCTCATTGCCAGCGTTGCTCTGGACTCGAATGAGCCCCCGCTGAATGGAGCCACGATGAACTTTGACGCCATCGTGTAGTGCCGCCCGCACCTAACTCACAGTCCATCCTGCCTCCTTGGACCCTACGCTGCAGAGGGGGAGGGGGGAGCGATGGGTGGTGGTGCAAGAACGTACAACCGCCGTCCCCCGGTCGCGAGGCTGTACCGCCGCACCCGTCCCACACGCTCAGGGTGTGCTGCCGCGCGGCTCTCAGCGCCGGCCGGACTCTCCTGCCCCCCTGCTGTCGGACTCGCCCACACACACAGCCACGCACATACGCACACGCGCGCATTCGCCACACGCCCAACTCGAGGGCAGCTCGCGCCACCCACCCTCACATACTCTACCAGGCAGAAACAAAAAGGAACATAACGCTTTCGTCATCTGAGCCGCTTATCACTCTTAGGGGGAAAACCAGGAAACGAGCGCGCGCGGCGTGGACGTGTACACCGCTGCCGCTTTACGAAGCACGCATCCCGCACACGCGGCACGGCACTCCTGGTGGACAGCAGAGCAGCGACCACCACAGTGGCCAGCACAGGCACTCACTTGGTAACTTCGGCTGCTGCGGCTCCTCTTCCTTATTCCCTCTCGCGTCCTTCCCCGCTTCAGTCAGTATATACGTCGCACGGCGAAGCTGGGGACGCTGAGCGCCTGTGCAGGACACGATGGACCGCAAGCGCCTGACAGTTCGGTACGACTCCGAGATCCACCTGCGCTGTGGCAACGGTTACATCTCCTCCACGGGTGTTCCACATGAAAACCTTTTCATCCGGCCGCACAGCGAGTCCGGTGCGTGGGCCGCGCTCGCTGGCTACACCGGCAGCGAGTTCCATCCAGAGGATGACGAGGTGGCGTTGCCGCTGCTCGGGTTCGAACGCAGCGTGTTCATCATCTCCCGCCCGCTGACAAGGCAGGAAAAAAAGGCTGTGCTGCATAGCAATGATGACGATGGCCACGCTGGAGCCAACCGCAGGGAAACGACGGTGTCAACTGCGCATGACACAGTCTCTACGAGCAACGCCACCGTGGATATGGGTGCCACCGTGATGCCGGAGATCGCGTACGGGCAGACGTTCTCGCTGGTTCACAGGCAGAGCGGGCACTACGTTGCCTTGGTGTCGACGCACCCAGCAGAGATGGACCCAAACTGCTTCTCGGTGACTCTGGTGCCGAAGGAGGAGGGCGTGTCACCGTCATGTGAATTTGTGTTTGTCCCGCGGTTCAAGATCCACTCGGAGGGTGACGTTCTCTGTCGTGGGGACGAGATGTTCATCA
Organism: Paratrypanosoma confusum; assembly: GCA_002921335.1. Lineage (NCBI taxonomy): Eukaryota > Euglenozoa > Kinetoplastea > Trypanosomatida > Trypanosomatidae > Paratrypanosoma > Paratrypanosoma confusum. The sequence continues at coordinate 20,096 of PGOM01000105.1, read as the reverse complement.
AGCTCGCCGGGCGCCCGCTGTTTCTCCACGTCACCTGCGCGGCCTCTAGCTGCCACACGCAGCACACCCCAAGCATCGCCGCAATCCTTGGGGCTCATTCGTTCGACTTCACCATCGCCCTTGCCGCGGGCGATATGAATGCGGAGGGCCAAGCGACGGCCCCCTCGCCCTACCGCTATGAAGTCAACGGGGCGGAAGAGGAAGGTACCTCGTTCTCGCTGCAGCGCTACGACGTGGGGCGAGACCAAGCCAACTACCAGCGCGCCGCAGGCCACATCGCTCGCCGATGCATATCCGCCGGCATGCCGATCACCATCTTTCACCGAGAACGCGAGTCATTCCTGACTTCGAGCATCACTCGCCCCACGAAAGGCATGCTGAAGGCCACGCGCGGTAGCGCTGGGCCGGAGCCGCACGTCCCCAACGACGTATCCTTGGCGGCCCCACCACACCTCAATCGGCAGCACGCCACCAGCTCCCGGGGGCTCTCGTTTTGTGGCTACTCTCCCGCTGCCCTCGGCGAGGAGGGCTCGCCACTCAGCCTTGACCGCACCCGCTCAGGGCCAAGCTTTCTAGCGACCGCGTCTTTCTTTCCGACGGGCTCTGGCGGCATCGGGCACAGCATCGCATTCCCCGAGCAGGAGGAGATGGCCATCGTCAAGGCCGGGGCAGCGAACATTGGGAAGGACCGCTGGGTGCCCTTCCCGCTATTTTCTGCAGATATGGTGGAGACGCAGTCGAGTGAAAAGTCATTGGAAAAGCTGGAGTGCCGCAGCACCGGTCTCTGGATTATCGAGTACAGTGACCCGGTCGTTGGCGGCCCCATCCGTGTTGGAGCGCATGCTCAGTACCGCATTCGTCAGGCGTGCTCAGGTATGTACCTCGCGGTGGCCGGCCCGGGCGTTGAAGCTTGCTTCGACGACAACCTGAGTGACCGCATGTCGGTCAACGAGCACGAGGGGACGCCGCACGAGAAGGGCCCCCACCAGAGCCGGGTGTGCTTTGGCAGCAGCCTCAGCGCCGCGCGGCGTGCGTCATTGAGCGACTCGGAGGTAGAAGTCCGCGACACACTGCTGTGTCTGATCCCTGAGCCAAAAACATGGAAAGACCTCAAGCGGACCCTCTTCTTCATCCACCACATGTTCGCCTCGGACTGTGGGTTCCTCGTTGAGCAGGAGTGCTTCCACCTACAGAATGTTCTGACGGGGATGTACGCGTGTACCAAAGACGACTGGGCGGGTGCCGACGCGCGTATGTGCCTCCAGTGGCAGCCGTCCATGCGTGACTCCTTCAGTGCGGGCCACCCGCCACTGGAGCTGCAGCGCAGCGTCCTAGCGGTTCACTACCAGACGGCGGCACTACGGGACTTCCGCGACGCTTTCCAGGCGCTCGTGGATGGGCGACGAAAGCGGGCGAAGGGGCCATCATCCCCCTCCACGAGGACCGGTGGAGATGCAGCGAGCTCCCGCGGCTCATCCAGCAAGGAGGAACAACCTGCTGCAGTGGCCACCACAGAGCCGGCATGCAGCAGTATCCACGCGGAATTCGACCCTGCTGCCGTGGCCTCAGCAGCCGCTGCGGCATTTGAGGCAGTAGCCCAGCGACTGCCCGACGAAAATGAATTTGAATCGCGCCTAGATGCGATGGCCATCAGTGCCGCAGTGGAGCTTGGCCCGACTTCCGAAGATGCCCATACGCACATGGCCTCGCAGGATTCTGCACAGGGAGCAGACGACGATCCAGGCACTGCGGTAGAGACACCCCCCTGGGAAGCGAGTGCTGCGCCGCCACCGCCCGACCCCAGAGATCCACTGGTCCGCGTCCCCTGCTCCGTAGTCCGAACAGAGTACGCGTCGCTAGAAGGGGTGATTGCGAGCTGCGAGAAGGCTCTTGACTACCTTATCCGCTTCTGCTGTAACTCTGACGAGCCTGACGTGTTCCAGTGTGACGGGCTGCCGATCACGCAGCATCAGCGAGTGCTCTTCGACCTGCAGCTCCATCGCCTCGTTTTCGATGTCATTATGGCCCCCTTCGTCGATTTTCGGCTGAACACGATGCGCAATGCCCAGGAAATGGTGGTTGCGGTGAACAACAGCAGCTTCCTCAAGATGGGCAGCGAGATCCTTGGTGGCGCGGCGCCCCAGCTGCGCGATGGTAATGACGACGCCGCAGAGGAGCAATGGGGTGAAGGCCCCCCAGGTGTAGAGGGACCATGGGGATCGCCTCCCCGCCTCCCGTGCATCCCTCTCACTGGCGGCATTGTTCCCCTGGAAAATATCACGCGCTCGTGCCACGAAGAACTTCACTACGTCTGCCGGCTTGCGCTGCGCCTGCTGCGGCAGATGGTGCGAAAGGCCCCGCAATTCGCTTTAGACCTTGGTGCCTACATTCCGTACTTTCTGCTGATGGACGGGTATGGGCTGCACGTGACCGATGCGATGCGCGAGGTGTGCGCCGACAACCCGCACGTCTCCTTCGACGCTGTAGCGCTTGTCACGACGCATTTCACGGAGGCGTTGCGCAGGCGCCAGAGTGGGGGGTACCTCTCCTTTCTCGCAACCATGTGCACCATTGACACCCAGGGCATTCAGAAGCACCAGGAGCACATCTGCCAGCGCCTCGTGGTGGAGAATGGCGATCTGCTGATGCCCCTGTTCTCCAAGAACGACGTGCTCTACATCACCCCAAAGAAGGGGGCGGAGCCCATATCGCAGTGCGAGTTTCTCAATTCGTACCACGACCGCAAGGCCGTACACTACTTTGAGTGCCAGATCGAGCTGCTCGGGAAGCTCTGCTTTGACTCCCCAGCGTTCTGCACGCAGCACGTCTCGCGCTTTGTCTCGTACGACGACCTGGACATCGCGCTGCGAACGATGGTGTGGACGGGGAAAGAAGGTATGGGCAAGCCCTGCCGCTTTGACCTGCTACGCGCGAGCTACATTCGGCTCGCCATGCACTGCTACGTCATCCCCGTCGTTGCGGACCCGAAGGTGCAACTGCGGGTCAACACGGTTCTATTTGGGTCGAGTAAGCTGCGCCTGAACAGCTCCATCTTTTCTGGGATTCAGGACAGCAAGCTGATCACGTCAGTCAAAACTGTGTGCAACAACTTGCTGCGCGCCAATCCTCACTTCGTGCAAGCCGACCTGGCACGCAGCTACCTCATGCGCACCGTGTGCGCCGCGTGGATGCAGCTAGCGAAGTACCGGCAGTACTCCGCGCAGGAGATGAAAGACCTGATTCCGGTCTTTCTGAGCCTCCTCGACGGCTCAGAAGACATCGTGGGGCTTGGCCGCGCACACCCACACCACCCACATCCTTTGTCTTCCGATCACCCCAGTTTGTATCGACCGGCGGCCCCGACGCGGCTGCGCCACACCGAGGCGAGTGTGGCCCTCATGCGCGCACGAGAGATGGTGTGCGCGACGCTAAGCCTGTTCCTCAGCAACTCAGTCATGCGGGGTGCGGACAAGATCATTCATTGGCTGCACGTCGCCTTCACCGGCGAGGGCTACTCAATCTTCAACCGTCACGAGAAAGATCCCGCCTATCGGCCGGGAATCAAATTCCGTGACTCGTTCTCAGGTGAGGTGCTCAAGCTGTCGCAGCTAAAAACCACTGGCCGCCGGCGCCATGTGGAGGTGGAGACCTTCATCGAGAATGACAGCATCGTCATTCCCACCGAGGCCGACGAGTACTCCCGCCTCCTTCCACAAGTGAAGACGGCGGGCAAGCTCGCGGTGTCCATGGACGACCTACGTGCTGTCGCCCACTCCTACGGAAGCATTCTCAACCAGGCGTACGCCAGGATGGACGGGAGCGAGGCGGACGAGTACGGCCACGGTCACGCCTCCGTGGAGGTCCCTGTGACCGACAGTGGCAGCTCGCATGTGTTAGATAAACTGATTTCCTTTACGCGCTCGACCCCCACGACGCGCCGGCCACGAACAACAACGAAGCGCCACCGCATCGTGACACCGACGGTCATTTCGCCCCGAGAGGTGCTGGAATACCTCCAGCATGTGTGCGAGGTGATTGCAGAGGCGTTCTTCCCAGAGCGGCTGGTCCCTCTTCTGGCAGACGTCACCCGCTACGGTCGCGCCGAGCTAACTGTGCACGCCATGAACCTCCTCGTGCGACTCTGCACCATCAAGCGGGACGTTGCGCAGCTGGTGCTGCAGGTGCACACTCTTCCGTCCAGAGATGTCAGCCACGGCTTTGATGGCCTGTATACACTCGCCGCTAACATACAGAGTAGTCTTCGAGCGGAGGACTCGCGCAAGGCGTGGGACGACGCCGCGAAGCAGGCGTTGGCCTCACTGCTAGAGTGCTGCGGGGGCGGCAGCTACGAAGAGGGCGATCTCTCCCTGCCCCCCGGGGTTGGGGCACTCAACAATTTCTCGTCCTTCGCGATTGCTCGGGGCGAGGAACGGGTCATGGCCGAGGTAGACGTTGAGTACGGGCCGTACGGCAGTGACACTGGTAGCACCACCACCGAAGTGAGCGACACGGCGACGGTGGAGAACGTGGGAACCCGAGAGTGCGGTGCAGAAGGTCCGCCGAGTTCGTCGGAGAGCGACAACAGCACCAGCAGCAGTGACAGTACCAGCTCACGCAGCCGCAGCAAAGGCGCCTCAGCTACCTCAACGGGGGCAGGAGCCCTCACAGCACGCGCCACCAAGGGTCCGCCGATGTCGGCGGGGTCCTCACAGATGGACAGTGTGGACAACTCGGCGTGCACCGTGGCACCGGTGAGCTCGGGGACGCAGCCCGGCAAGGCGTGGAGTCAGTTGGCTGGGGTCACTCGGATGCTGCTCCACCAAACCACCGTGCGGGAGCGTCGGCGCGCCGCGGGACTCAGTGAAAGCTCCAAACTGCCCATTCGGCTCATCATCCGCGCCGAAATGATGTGCCACTGGCGCATCCACGAATCCCTGCTATACATTTTGAGCCACATCCCGCTTTCAAGCCCGACGCTTCCGCGCCTCATCAAGTTCTTCTACTACTTCGCGCAGTCCCCGAGCAACGCCAAAGTGCTGGCCTCTCACATCGGCCTCTTTCTGCGCCTCCTTCGAGACACCTCTAAGGCCCGCGTGGTCTGCCTTCACACGACCGTGGCAATTCTCGGATCCATCGCAGACCCAAACCCGTACATTACCGCAGACTTCCTGCGCCACTGCGTCCAACAGATCGATCGCGAGGTGATCACGAAGCTCCCCGATGATGACTTTGTCATTCAGCTGAACCGCAACATATTTGCCAAGTCCACGATCAACAACATTGTGCGCCGAAGGATGCTTGAAATCCTGCGCGAGAACAACACATTGCGGCACGTGTGCGTGCCACGGGGCAAGACAACCTCGGCCGAGATCGACTTCACGTCCGCGCTCGTCACGCTGCTGTGTAACGTGAGCGGCACCACCGCCAGCGTCCTCGCGATGTCACAGCGAATGATTCCGGTGAACAACATTTTCAACGTGCTCCTTCGCCGCGGCAACGAGGACAAGACTCTTTCCTACCGTAGTACCGCTCGGTACCGCTCCAGGGGCTCCCATGTCGCTGTGCAAGAGACCACGGACGTCAGCGAAGGAGCCGGGCGAGTCGAATCTGGGGGTTTCAAGCTGATGTCGCCGTACCTGCGCGCCTTAGTCGTGCTGCACCTCACGGTAGGAGAGGAGTCCCAGCAGGAGCAAATCAAGTGGAAGACGCGGTGGATGGCAGATGAGCGGTGGTGGGATTTGGTGGAGCTGTTCACGTGCTACTTCCGCAACATGGCAGCGATGATGCGCGAGGGGGCGGATTTGGTGACTAGCCCTGGCGTGCGGCGCATGAAGCGCCACCGCCTCTTCTGGTTCACGTCGATGCCAGCCGCACTGATGATGTTCTTCACGGACTGCTATTACGTGGGTGCGTACATGAAGTACCGCAAGCTGATTCAGCGGAGGATGGACGCCCTCTGCGCTGAGCTGAAGAACTTCAGCCAGCTGCTGCTCGAGCTCGCCCCAGCGTTACGGATTACGGTGGCCGAAATGGTGAACTATCGCCGGCTGCTGGGCATCATGCGCTACCGGCTGTGGGAATGTGGCTCGAATCCCGAGCTGGAGGTGGAGCTGCTTGCCACGAAGGTGCACATCCGCGAGTGGCTCGCCGAGAAGCAGAAGGAGGAGGGTGCCCTGGGGGCTAAGGAGTTAGATTGGGCAGTGCCGTCGAAGCTGCTCAGCACGCCTGGGAAGGCGAACCCGCAGGATGTGCTGGTAAAGATGGCGAAAGCCGCGGAGGCCCACTACTCGGGCGAGGACGACGACGACGATGCGTCCAGCGTGGATATGCTGGAGGAGGCCGACCTCATCGACGAGGTGTCACCGCGGCTGCATCTCAACAGCGTCAAGAGTGTCAAGAGCCTCCTGCTTCCCAGCTCTCTCACAATCGCCAAGGACCTCAGCATCATTCGCGATGCACTGCGCAGTTGCGTCCGGCTGGAATCGCTTGTCCCCATGGAAGACGAGAGTCGTCAGCACTACTTGCGCTACTGCCGTTTTGACGGCAGTGACCACAGAAACGCCACCACCGAGACCCTCGGCGTCAACGCGTGGAAAAACACGCCAGCGACGATCGTCGAGGAGCAGCTGCTCGCCATCCCCCACAACGTGGATATCCGTGACTTTGCGAAGAAGATGATTCATGCAATGCGCACGCTGGCGTTGGAACCCCACACGTTCGTTGGGCTCGTCAACCTTCTGCACAACGCGCTGCTTATCGCGAAACAGCGCGATGAGGCAGAGGCGACGTCGAGCAGCGACATCGGCTCCAGCGGGGGCATTGGCGTGGGCACCCACCGTTACAACATGCTGCACATGCTGCAAACCGTATTGGATGAGCTGGGGTTGATGCGCGTTGTCACGCAGGTAGGCGAGTGCTGTGACGACGCCTCCACGTATGCCGTGACCAAGCTTGGCGTGGCGATGCTGCACGGTGGCAATCGAACCGTGCAAAACGCGCTGCTGTCGTACTTCGAGACGCACGACGAGTCGTTCTTCCATGACATTCGTAGCAGACTGCACAGCGCCATGGAGTGGGTTCGGAGCCGCAATGTGGAGCACCAAGCCGAGGTGCTGGAAAAGGGCTTCAAGAACGATGGCATCTTCACCAAGCACCACTCCATGCGGACGCATCTGTCCGAGACCTTCCGCAGCCAGGAGCTGCGTAACCCGTACGATCTCGCGCCCCGGCTGCGCGGCTGGCCAAAGAACCGCGGCTCTATACGACTCAAGCTGATCATCTCAATCTTCCGGCTGCTGCAACTGATGTGCGAGGAGCACCATGCAGGCATGCAGAACTACATCCGCGCCCAGCGCGACAACCTGCACAGTGCGAACATCGTGCACGACATGGCGGTGTTCATGACGGAGCTAACAATGTTCATAGTCCCGGCAAATATGGAAGCCGTGCTGTGCGGCTTCGACTTCATCTCAGAGCTGTGCCAGGGACCGTGCCACGAAAACCAGGAAGCGCTGTTCAACTACGACGTGTGCTCGATCATCGTGCGGGCGCTCCGTGCCACGACTTTGCGGACCTGCAAAACGAAGACCATCCACGGTGTGCCCCGCGGCGATGTGGGGAAGCTGAAGAGCGCCATCAGCACCGCCCTGCTTTCGCTCTGCGAGGGGTGTGTGGAGAGGTCGATCTATGAGCGGATCATCCGTCAGGTGCCGGTGCAGCTCATTGCAGATGAGATCGGGCAAGTGGATGCCCACGTGCTATACAGGATCCAGCACGACGAGAAGTTCAAGGACGACATGGAAGTGGATGCGCTGTTCAACTGGGTTATCTTTCTCCGTTCGCTACGCCCGTTTAGCGACAACGCGACCGTCGAGAAGATCGACGCCACGCTGAGCCGCGTGAAGGGGCTCTCCAGCCACCTCGGCAACATCGAGATCAGCCGCGGAAACGGGCTGGAAAAGGTCTACTTTCGCATCCCAAAAATCTCACTCAGCCTCACCCACGCGAGCAAGGACCGCCTACTATGGGAGGTGGACCGGACCAACCGGTCCTCTAAGCTCGCTGACTTCATGCATAAGAGTGACGAGCTGATCTTTGAGATCGAGAAGGCGCACTCCCTGGAGAAAATCCTCATCCACTACACACGCTTCGATCTGTCGTACGGCGATGAGGCTGGGTGCTCCGCGCGGGTGTTGGATCAGGCGAAGCAGTTGTGGAACGATCACATCGCCAGCATCTTCTTCAACCACCAGATCACGTACTACGAGAACGTGGCGCTTGCCACCACCATTGCGGTGAACCTCCTGTTGATCGGATTTGAAGGAACGCGGCTGCGCAACCTGGCCGTGGCTGCGATCGAGCGGGGGGTGCTGTCTAGTCTGTGTTGTTTGCAGGCGGTGGTTTGCTCCGTCATCCTCCTCATCGACCTCCTCGTGTATCACCCGTCGTCGCTGTACGTTCAGTACAAGGAGAAGCAGCGGCTGCTCGGCAAGGCGAAGCTGAACACGTCCATCCAGGAAGTAGAGCGGGGACTCTCAACACGCGAGATCTTGCGCTACTCACTCCGGCGGTACATCTTCATCTTCCGTGTGCTCTCCGTGATTTTGGCGGTCCTCAGCTTTCTCGTCTCGCCGTACTTTGCGGCGTTCCACTTGTTGCTGCTCATTTACAAATCCGCGACCCTGCGAACGTTCACCGCGGCCATCACGCAGAATGGAAGCCAGCTGCTGCTCACCGCGTTCTTCGGGCTGGTAGTGATGTACCTCTTTGTGATCACAGGCTTTCTTGCGTTTCCGTATGCCTTTGATCAGGTCAATCAGGAAGCACCCGAAAACTGCGAGACCCTCCTGCGCTGCTTCCTGTACGTCGTCACCAAGGGCATCCGCAGCAGCGGTGGCGTCGCCGATGTCATGGCACCGGTAGGGTGGGGCACACCGCTGGCAGCACCGCGCGAAGCGTACGACCTGCTCTTCTACGCCATCATCAACATCATTTTTATGAACATTCTCTTCGGTATTATTATTGACACCTTTGGCAAGCTGCGTGACGACAAGCGGCTTTGCGAGGCGGATATGAACACGACGTGCTTCATTTGTGGGCTGAACTCGGACGTGCTGGAAAAGGAGACCGCTGGCGGCTTCCGTCACCACGTCCTGGAGGACCACAACATGTGGATGTACTTGTACTTCCTCCATCACCTCCGGAGGAAGAGCCAGAACGAGTACACGGGCCAGGAGTCGTACGTCCAGAAAACCATAGCACGCAACAGTCTCGCGTTCTTCCCCGAGGGTGGGTTCCTGGCCCTCGTCGGCAACTCCCTCCACACCGCGAGGCCCGGCGCAGGCCCGCAGGCGCATGCTGGGGCAGGCCAGGGTGAGGGCATGCGAGCGATGTTTGTGAACGCGAGCCTCGGTGAGGAGGACGTCGATGAGGCGCTCGCGGGGAGTGCCCAGCAAGCGATGCAACTCCATGGTCGGACTGGCACAGGCGGGCCCAGGGAAGTCGGGGATGAAAAGGCAGCGTGGGACACGCTGATGAAGGACATGACGAGTGAGGCTGAGAAGCTGCGGCAGCTCATCTCCGAGCTCAAGCTTGCCGCGCGCGGGGGTGATTGCAGTGCCGATGCCAAATCCAGTAGTGGCGCCTCCGGTGGTGTCAACATGATGCCTGGAAGTCTGACCATGTCGGCGCTCCAGAGTCGGCCGGGGGTGGATCGGTCCTTGGCTGCACGCATAGGATCTGCATCCACCACCGGTGTGACGCCTCTGAGCTCCGTATTCAGCTCGAAGCTTCACAGCCGGGAGACCCAGCTCCCGCATCGCGATACCTCCAGCCGCCACCTCAACGTCACCCTGGAGGGGGGCGGTGGCGGCAACGAGGACGACCGGGCTAGTGAGAGTTCCGGTCGCTCCGCACCGTGCCGCTTGGGCTCCAACGATCTCCCTGTGGCAGCGGCGGCGACACACGGGTACCAACCAGCACACCCATCCCACGGTCTGAGTCCGGAGATGCTGGGGCAACTGCGTGAGCGGGAGCAACAGATCCGCCACCTTAAGGACTCGAATGCATCGCTGAAGGGCGATCTTGCAAAGAGGCAGTCCCAGGTCGATCTCCGGAACCAAACGATACAGGTTCTCAGGGACGAGGTTGCGTCGCTGAGGGAAAAGATCGCCGATCAGGCTCATACCAGCGCGCTTGCCGGCCAATCTCTGCAGCCACCGCCCAAGCGGTAAAAAGTGAAGCGCGAGAGCGAAAAAGAGCGAGCGAGGTGACGAGGGGAGGGGGGGGGGAGGGGGTAGAAGCAGCGGTGGCAGAGCGAGCGGAGCCTGAGTCGCGTGAGCACCAAGCAAGGCAACAGGTATGCAGCGGTAGGCTTATGTGATTAGTAGGGGACCATATAGCTCAACCCTGTGTATTGCGCCGCTCCCCCCACCCCCACCCCCCGCGTGCACATGGGCTGCGGAGGGTGCCGCTGTCGGTGCCGCTCGCGCGCGTCCGTGTCCCAGTGTGAACCGGTGTATTGTGGTGGTCGTCGTCGTGATGTGGGCTTCGCTCGGTGCCTTGGTGTCTGTGTGTTTCTTTGTGTGAGTACGGTGTGCGTTGGGTGGTCGTCGTGGTGGCGGAGGAGGGCGGGGTTCCCTGGCGTCGCCGCCCGCCCCCGCCCCCAGGCAGTGCCGTGCGCTGGGATGGGTCGTGGTGGGGCCGGGGCGGAATCGCGTCGCTGGAACAGCCCGGCCCCACCCCATCGCGCCACAGGTGGGGCAGGAGGGAGGAAGGGAGGGCGGGCTGCGACGCCACGGGGGTTGGGAGGGACGCCGAACGTACGTCGCGTGGCGCGGAGCTCGGCCTAGGGGGGGGGTCGAGTGCGGGGCGGCGCCGCATCGTCTGCCACGGCCCAGCCGCGGCCCCGGCCGGCCCGGCGACAGCCTCCGCCCAGCGCCACCTCCCCCTACTCCTCTGGTGCACGCGGAGACGACACACACACACACATGAGCACCGTCGCGAAGGCACACCGACATACGGCTACGCAAGACAGCAAGAGCTCCACGTGCGCTACATCCACAGGCATCATTCCCGGTTGACTTTCAGGTCCTTCAAACGCTGAGCAGGCAGCATCGCGGCTGTCGCGGAGACGAATCTCTAGGCACGTAGCGAGCATTGTGGGGAGGGAGAGAAGCAAGGCTTGTGGGCACGGCGACTCGCGTCTAGACCTGCTCCCTCTCCTCATCCTCATCCCCTCCCTCACCCCCTCCGCTCCCCACGTCACCACCGTCACCCCATCACAGGGAGTGGCGAGGGGCAAGGCGCGCCGGCTAGCGGGACTGCAGAAGGAGGTGGCGGTGGTGGCGGAAGGAACCCAGTTCCCCGTACCTACACCGCGGTGCGAGGCGACGCTGTGGACCAGTGAGGGGGAGGGCTGTGGGCTGCTAGGTAGTGTGGCTAGAGGGCGGTTGAGAGAGAAAAAAAAAAGGTGGGGGGGGGAGAAAAGAGGAGGAGGAGGCCAGGGCCACGAGTGCGTGCGTTCACTCGACCGTGTGTGTGTGTGTGTCGTGTGTGTCGGGGCCGGACGCGTCGCCGTGGTCGGGTGGGCGGCGGTAGAGGCGGGCGACGTCTGGGGAAGGCCACGTGGGCGGTGCCGGCGTCGTTCTCCCACCTCCCACCCAGTGTGCCCTTGGCACCGTCTTCCACATTCGTCTTCCCCCCACCACCACCACCACCA
>PGOM01000104.1:68250-83913 GCA_002921335.1 Paratrypanosoma confusum | reverse complement strand
AGGGAAGGGAGAGAGAGAGAGAGAGAGGGAGGGAGGGAGGGAGGGGGTGTCACTGGGAAGAGGGCGCAGGGGGTGGGAGAGCCATGTAGGCCGTTGCCGTGAGCTGCAGCAGCGTCCTCAAGGAGGGTCGTATGGCGGCCGTCCCGCGGTGGGCGCGGCGGCGGGACGCCACCACTGCTGTGGCCCTCCTCTGCCTGCGCGACGCCCCGCGGCTGTGCGCTGGTCTTCCACTCCTCACCCCGCTACGACCGTCTCACATCCGGCGGGTTGGCGCGGCGGGTCCGATGAAACACGCCATGGGTGTGACAGCTACCGGCAGCGACGTCGCCGCGGAACCTTGACCACATGTGGCTCCTCACGATCCCGTCGGCGCCGACCGAGGATACCCAACATCCCCCATTCTACCGCGCTCTGCCACTGGAAACTCCCAGTCACGCATGCCTCAGCTGTCCAACCACCACGACCTCTACCCCCCACACGGCGGACCCGCGAGTCACCTCTAGCACCCGCTACGGTGTCCGTCGCTCCAAACCCCTCTTTTCTACGTAGCTAAAACATGCCAGGAAGGCTCAAGGGGCACGAGGCCGAAAATATAGATTGGAGGAGCGCCCTGAGAGAGTGAGAGAGAGAAAGGTGGTGGTGGTGGTGGGGGGGGGGAAGAGTAGGGAAGCCAAACAGCGAGAGGGGAAAAAAGCTAGATAGAGAAAGCGAGAGGGAGACAGAGAGAGAACGTGAACGCGGGGGAGCACTGCCTACGACTGTAACTCGAGCGCTACCTCTCATCGTACCTCCACGCGATTCCGTTCGCGCTGCGCCATACCTTCACGTTCTCACAGGCATTCAGGATATGATGCAGGGAAGCGGGCGGGAAGCATCGGCGCCCACGGCCATGATGGTCGAGAATGGAGGAAGCGACGTATGGCCGGTGCCCCACGACAGGGCGGCTGCGTCACGGTGCAGCGGTGGTAGCTGCGGCGATGCTTTGCGCCATCGGGGCTGTCGCTGCCGCGGGTGTGACGCTGTCGCGCGCCCGGGGAGGGGGCGGTGCTACGTTCCACGCAGGGGTGGCTCTCGCCGAGACTGCCGACCGTTACGAGCAGCAGCTCCAGCGACTGCCTCGGCCGCTACTTCCTCCCATCCCTTCCGCACCCCGGCTAGCCCCTTGACCGGACGTATCCTGCATGACAGACGGGCTGATGACAAAAGGGGCAGAGCGGCCGACGCTGGACTTCTCTCCCGGTTTGTCCGCGCCTAAGCCAGCACCCACAGAGTTCGTGCTGCCCTCTCCAGCATCTGAGTACGGTAGCGCTCCGGCCACTCGACGAAAAAGTGTCTTCACGTTGGTTCCCGCCTTGGCGCTGACTTCAATGAACATCACATTGTGGGCCTCTGCCTGCTTCTGTGCCTCCTCGGTGCTCACCTCACGCTTATCTACGCCCATGTCCGCCTTATTGCCGACGAGCACCACCACGACATTGTTCCCTCGCTCTGTGCGGACCTCATCGATCCACTTGAAGCTGTTGGTGTACGACATCCGAGAGGTTACGTCGTACACGACGATGGCCGCCGCGCTATCCCGAATGTAGCTAGGAATGAGGGAGCGGAAGCGTTCCTGCCCGGCGGTGTCCCACAGGTGCATGCGCACTGTGCGGTCCTCAAGATACATGGTTTTGGAGAGGAAGTCGATCCCGATGGTTGCCTGGTACTGCGCGTCAAACGTGCCATACATGAACCGCGTGATGATGCTGGTCTTGCCCACCGACTGGTCACCGAGAAACACGAGCTTGTGCTTCGCTACCGGTAGCTGCTGGGTGGCCGCGTGGCCTCCTGATGATGGAGGCTGCACCTGGGTGCTCACCCCGTTTAGTGCCATCTCGCCTCACAGCGAATGTGCGAAGCTCGGTAGCGTCAGAGACACACTGCGACTGGCGTCCAACACCCTGGCTCAAGTACACGTCACTCAGCGCAACTAATTTTTTGCTGGTGCTGTGCCACGAAAGCTACTCCTCTGGCGCGGGACGCTACAAACAGGGGGCGCAGGTGTGCGCGCGAAGCCGACCCGGTCGCTCGACCACGATTGCCCGATTCCCAGTCCCCTTCCCACCTCTTCTAGCCTCTACACCGGCACGAGACACGGAAAAAAAAAGGTGCCATGGGTACGGAAGAGAGAGTTCATGAGCGCGCCACCGTGGGATGATTCCACCAGGGGGAGCAGCAGCGGCGCACATCGCGTAGCTCCTCCCACTTACGGCCTTAACCGCATGCACGCGGAGAGGAGTGAGGGGGGGGGGGGGCTGTGCGCGGTATCCTCCACGCTGTGCGGGGCGCCGCTGACTCTCCGCACACAGACCATCCGCTCTCTCTCATGGATGTCACGGCACCGCAGCTCATCGCCCCCTTCCACCTCCCCCTCCCCCCACCACTCTCCCATGGCCGTCCACTCCACCTCCCATCAATCGCTCACACTGAGACGCTGAAGAGCCTCTGCCGAACGGCGGTAACATGTTTGACGAGGAAAGGGGCTACGCCACCGCCCGTCGCATATCCTCTTGCTGCCAGCGCTCCACATTTGACCGAAAGTCGACGACGAACTCGTCAAAATCGTGGCGCCGCGAGTCTTTCTTCGACATGACACTCTCGTACAGGTGTGTTTTGCACGCGAATACCTCGACCACTGCGCCGAGCGAAAACCCCAAAAGAAATAGCGCCGTCATTCGCACCGGGAAAGGGAGCATGCGAAACCGCTTAAGCATCCGCCGGCTGGCCGTGATATCGCGAAGGAACACATCCTTCGATGACCCGGTCGGCTTCGCAAAGATGCTTTCCGCTCTCACCTGCGCGGCCCTCGACGCGTACAGAACGGTCGAGCGATGCACGAAAGTGGTCACCATCGGCCGGAGGGAGGCGATGGGGATGGGGACGGGAGCCCTAGGTTGTGGAAGTGAGGGTAAACGTCTTGGTGCACCCCCCCTCCCTCGATATGTTGTGCTAGGGGGCCGAACATCCACGCATGAAAGTGAAGACGAAGATGGGCATGTGGGAAAGGCACACTGCTACCGCGTGCCCACGAACCAAAACTTCTTACACCGAATACCACGTGGAGTTGCTGGGCAGCAGACTACCGAGGCCGTGGAGCCGTGGCTCACTGATACCCAACAGTTGTACATGAGTTACGTCGGCCGGGATGCTTCAAGTAGAGGGGGAGTAGAGTCGGTGCGTCAGTGGCAATGCCAACAACTGTAAGCAAAGAACACCACCACTGATACCGGCTGCAGCCACTACGTCGCCGATGTCAGCGGTGTTTGCATCATACTGTACATGGGAGCCTCTCGTGCACCCTCATCTCGCGTGCCCTGGACCAGAGGGTGAGTCTGCCGCGCTACTTGCGCTTGGAGGACCCTTTCGCCGCTGCCGTCCCTCCCTGGGTGAGCTTCGCTTGCGCTCTCTTCTGCTTCTCCACGAGCGCTTCAACTTCTGGTGGCGGCCGCGGGAAGCGCATCGCGAGAACTTCTTGAATCATGAAGAGGACTTCCTCTGGAATGTTGCCGTCCTTTCCAAGCCACAGGGAGTCCAGGGTCTGGTTTATCTGCACATTGCTCAGCCCATCGGCCCCACTGGGGTCAGCAGCGCAAGGAAAGCATGAGGAGAGCGAACGCGAGGCTAAGGCACCCTCCACGAGTCCAGCAGCAGACGGTCGAGGAACATGTGACGGGCCCCGTTTCACAAAGCTCACGTCATCGTCGTCGCGCTCTCCTGAGATCACCGGCTGCACACTCGATGGAAGCGAATCGCTAGTTATGGATTCCAGCGGCCCATCTGCCCCAGCAGTCTGAGTGGAGGCGGTGCGGCGCAACGACTTTTCAGCGCGGATAATGCTGGAAGGGCTTTCGTCCCCCTCTGCCCCCACGGCCGCGCACGTCGGGGAGCCACGAAGATCTGCCGCGCTATTGCGCGCCGCATGCATCACAGGCCCCTGCTGTTTCTGGTGCTTGACAGCGATCACCTCCTCCTGCATAGAGGGTCGACCAGCAGCCGTTCTGGCGATAGAAGCCGCGGAGCGGCTCGAAGAGACACTGTGGCTGTTTTGTAGCATCGCTTTCAGCGCCATCACACCCCGCCGTCTGGCTTGCTCGCGCTGCTGCTGTAGGTGGTAAAGACTACGGGTATCGTCGGACACGCGCTCCAGCGGTGACCGCCGCTGGCTTTTCTCAGTACCACCCTCCGCCACACAGCCGATTGATTTGCTCGCTGTAGATTTTCGTGCTGCTGGCGTTGCAGATGCGGCCCGCGACACTTTTCCCGCGGTGGGCGGAACCCCTTTGCTTTTGCGAGGCTTCGATTGAGGGGGGGCCGGCAGTTCCATGGGGTACATGGCCTCAAGCAGATTGATTGCCCCAAAGGTGGACACGTTGTTTCCACGGAGGTCTAAGAAACGGATGGACGACGATTGTCGCATCGCACTACTCATGGCGACGGCGCAGTAGTCGCCTAGCCCGTTCCAAGCCACCTGCAAAGACTCGACATACGGCACGAGGGACGCCAGGGCATCCACGACGTCGTCGGTGGTCGTCACCACACCGCCATGCGCCCCCGGTGCCGTGCCATACCGGAGGATGGGTAGCTCAGCGTCCCCTTCCTCACGGGCTGGTGCTGGCGCCCGTAGACTCACTTGGGACTGAGGCAGCTGCTGGGAATTGGGTGTCTCACTGGTTCGCGGGTGCACTGACCGCTTTTCCCGGCTTCCAACGAGGCTCACCGACTCTCCGCTCTCGCGCGCCGTCGAGAGCGCAGTGGGTGACAGCAAAATAGTGTCGGCCGGCGATGAGGTGTGGCTCCGGCGTGACTGTCCAAGTACTGCTGTAAGTACCAAGGGCAAGCCCGTGTCTCCAGCCCTCATCGTGTCTACCCATTCACAGCCCAGGGAATTCCCGCTAAGGTTGATGTGCTTCAGCACCCCCTTACTCTGTGGCGTTGTCTTAAACACCCTCTCTTCCTGGACCTGCCGTGCGCCTGAGTTCTTGCACTTTAGCCCTGCTTCGTCTAGCTGCAGCGTCTTTTTCATGACAGAGGAGCGGCATTGGAAATGCTGTTTCAGCAGGTGGCAAAGCTCGATGCATGCCTCCGGTTGCAGGTCACAGTAGGATAAGTCCAGGCGAACGATGAACCGGCTAAGGATAGTGGCGCGGGCGATGGTGACGCAGCGATGCGGACCGATGTACGTCTCTGAAAGGTCAATGGTCAGGCCCCATTCTGGGGGTGGGGATAGCAGACGCGCGGCCGCAATCGCAGCGAGTTCGCTCGGTCGCAGGCGCACCGCTTCGTCGCTCGGGGCGTCTGGGTCCGGCGGAAGAGACCCCTCGTAGATGGTTTGCAGGGCCGCTTCAAACCGCCGCTGTTGCGCCTCGGGCGTCACTGGTGCATTCATGGCCGGGGCCGCCGCGCCCTTTTTTCGACCGCCGTTGGCGTCAGCATCCCCGGCACCCGTTCCACCGCCGCTCAGACTGCTGATGCCTGGAAACTCCGGATGCCACTGCCGCTCTTCGGCACTGCCGGCATAACTTGGGTTGATGCGGTCCGGCCTGCCAAGGCCCTCACCCGAAGCCAGCGGCATAGGCGGCAGCTCGAGCATCTGCTCGCGTCGTTTACGGCCTCCACCGTCAGGCAACTCCACGTGCGCAGGGCGTTTCCACACACGACCTTTCCTGTGGACCCCCTCCCTGTGAGATCCTCGGCCCGTCACTCGGTGCAAACGAGCAGGCAGGTGCTCACTTACATTGTCCCATCAAGGCTGCCAATCAAAGTGGGCTGGGTCGTGCAGTGTCCTCGAAGAGCATGAGGACGCAGCGGCACCTGTGCAACGTAGAGAAGGCGCTGAGAGGTCGGGTGAGGTAGTTGGAAAGGGGAGGAGGGGAAGGGAAGGGAGTCGGGGCCTACGTTGCCCATCAGGCATCGAGCTTGTGAAGCCTGCACAAACCGGGAGCGTGTACATACCGAGAGCAAGTGGGATACATGAGAGAGGTGGGTGCTGTTTTATTATTTTGGCGGTGTGCGCGGTGGGTCGGCGGACGGGTGTGGGACCGGTCCATCTGACGCATATAATGCGAATGAGGCCGCGTTGACGGCTGATGGCGGTGCCGCCACATTCATGGACGGCTCTACATGAAGCTGCTGAGGTGCTCGAAGAGATTGCTGCGGCATTTGTTGAAGAGGAGCCCGAGTTCCTCATCCACCACTACGCCGTGGCCATACGCGATCGCTTCGTAGTGTCGCACGGCCATATCGTACGTATGGAGCGCGCCTTCGTCGTACGCCGTGAGAATGCCCTGAATGACGAGGTTCTCCTTGCCCTTCTGCATGGACAAATCCTCGTTCTGGTACTCATCGAAGCGCTTTTTGGAAATATACAGCGCGTCAAAGAACGAATCGCCGCCGCCGGACCCCTTCGCTAAGGCGCACAGTGTGGCGAAGAGGAAGAGCGGCGCCCGTGCCACGCCGTTGGAGTGCTTCCGGGCTGCGTCCAGAAACATATCGCTGGCTTCGTCGTAGCGCTCGAGCCGCACTAGCAGGTGGCGCAGGCGGTTGTGGCAGAACATGAACAGCGAGTGGACCGCCGCGGTGCGGGCAGGGGGTTTGCTTCCCGAGGGGAGCTGGCTGCACGCATTGTCCGCGTCTCCGCCGCCTTCGCCCGAGTAGAAGCTCATCGCGTCCTTGTAGTGCACCATCGCCGCTTCCCTCTGCTGCAGCGTCTGCTCCAGAACCACCGCAGCATCTTTCTTGCACTTGGCAGCCTGAAGGAACAGCCCGTGGCGCGCGTACATCGTCGACAGGCCCAGCAGCGTGTCCACCGCGAGGTCGGGGTCCACGTGCAGCAGACTGTCGGCCGCGAAGCTGACCTCATGAATCATGGTGTGGTCGTGCGCGACCGCCCGGGAGATGTTCGACGCCTGAAGAAACGCGAACGCCGCCTCGCTGTGGCGCTCGGCCAGCGTCAGCAAACTCCCAGCCTCGTAAAAAAGGTCGCGAGCCTGGCCCCAATCTGGGCAGTTTGCTAGCCCGTTTTTGAGCTTGGCATAGGCGTCCTTGAGGTACTGGGTAGCTTGGTCAGGCTGCTCACGCGCCGCGCCGTCTGTCGCCACCACCACTGCATGGCGGCCCCCGCTGTCACCGTCCCGGAGCCCCGCGGGTGTCGGAAGCATCTGTAAAACATCCACCGGATGCACCTTCGCGGCTGGTCGCTCTAACGCGACGGGGGAGCCCGGGTGGGGCGCCACCGCCGCATCGTCTCCCTGTGACCCATCTGCCTCAGAGGCCGCCGCATGCACGCTCTGTGGCAGCTGGGATGGCCGCGCCGCGGCCACCCCCGCGTCTGCTGCTGCCGTGGCCGAGGAAGGCAGTAGCGGCTTGTCGATGATGGAGATCCGAGCCTCACCGCCCAGCTCGTCGGACTCACGGGTCACCGACGAGGATGGTCTGCTGCAGCTCGACGACGGAAGCGTCATCTCATTCGTCTTGACCTCCATGGTGCCTCGCCAGTTGGTGCCAACGCGAGTAGCGGCGTGGTAAGCGAGCGGGCCCTTCCCCTTAAGCGCAGCGGTGATGCACACGCCGTGCCGTCTCTCTCGCTGGTACACGCTGCACGTTGGTGGGAGCGGCTCACGATGGAGGAATGGGTGTGGTACGCCGCAGGGGGGGAGGAAGGTCGGACGCAGTAGAGGGGGTGGCGTACAGTCAGCACCCCCATGCAGCAGAGCCGTGCGGACACGCTCTCTTCCTCCGCGGTGGCATTGGCCACCTCGCTCACCCACACAGAACAGCTCACTCGCTCTCCTTTACGGCCCATCGCGTTCTACCTTACACCCTCCGATAGGGCATCTCAGCCACCCTACCCCGCTGCAGCCCAGCCCTGTGGCGTGGGGGGGGGGGGCGATGTTGAACCGTTAGCGGCTCGGCACCTCATGATTCCACCGTTGGGGCGAATGCAGGGGGGTAAGGGGTAAGGAAGGGAGGATGGAAGGAGGCTAGCGGCGCAGGACGCTCGCTCCGCCAGACCTGAGGCCCCATAGGGCTGCTCCTTCGCCTCCACGCCCCCTTCCCCTCGCCTCCCCTCCTCTCCGAGCCGTCGCCACGGCAACGTGACTTCGATTTACTGCTCCGCCGTCGTCGTTCCTGGGCCTCGCACACCCGTTTCCCCAGTGGTGGACTCCGCCTCCCCCCGCCCCCCCCCACACACACGTTTGAGGCGTTACGACGAGCAGTTTCGCAAGAATTCGAACATCGTCGAGGTGGCTTTCAGGGCCCAGAGTTCCATCTCAGCGTACAGCTGGGTGGGGAATGGTGGTGCGGCCCCGGCCTGCGCGGTGGATGGCGCCGTGCGCACCACGCTGGCCAGGAGGCCACCGCCGCAGCTCGGATTCGAGAAGATGAACGTACCAAGCGCAGCGCCCTTCGCCGTAGCGTTCGCAGCATCGCCGGCGTCGTCGTCCCTACCGCCTTCCTCCTCCAGTTTGGTCGGGTCCAGCAGAATCATTGGCCCTCCTTTTTCGCCACCGTTAATGCTACTTCCCAGACTTCCTTTTACCGCAACTGCCGCGAAGGTCGTGCGGCTCACGAGCCCCGCGTCAAGGATGGCGCACATCGTGGCGTTCACCACCGTCGCAAGCAGTGAGCCATCGTCCATGAGCACATCGATGGAGATGGCCAGAGCGCAGCGGGGATAATGCTCCAACACAGCCGCTGCCGCCACGCAGCCCTCCACGGTGGCCGCGATCTCCGTGTCCTGCTCGATCAGTGCACGCTGCCGCTCCGCGTGGTTGAGCCGGGCCGCCCCACCCGCCTGGGGCACCATGCAGGAGCGCAGCACCTTCACCTCCAGCTGGCAGCGCCGGTAATCCTCGATGCGCGCGGCGATGGGGCCCGTCAGGCTCACCACCACCGCGGTCTGCCCCTGCGAGTAGTACGCGCTCCCATTGAAGTGCTCCAGCTCGCCGGTGCGCAGCTCTTTCCCACGCATCTCCCCGGGTGCGCGCCCGTCGTACCGCCTCATCGTCGCCATGGCGCCGCACGTAAGGAGGACGACGTGGGTTTTTTTCCTGTGGAGTGAACAAGAAGGAGGGTGGGGGAGAGAGAGTCGGAGAGAGAGAGAGAGAGAGCGGGTGGCGGCGCCACCGAGCTGCTTCCGCGGCTGCCACACGTGGTGAGTGGTCAGCAGCACACGCAGCTGCCTCTCCTCTCCACCCCTCCCCCCCCCGCTAACCGCGCTTGTGCCCTCCGCCTCCCCGTTCGATGCCGGACGGCCGCAGCAGCGGCGAATCACTGAGGATGAAGAGCGCTCGCATCGTGCTGCACGCACCGGGACAAGCCCCATACCAGTGAGCACCTCCCCTTTCCACTTCCTCCCCCCCTCCCTCACCACCCTCCACCCCCGACACGCCACGCGGACCGCACGCCACACGGCTTTCTCATAGAGCCGAGCTGTGGCAAACCGTGGGCGACCTCCACACGATGCACACTCGCTGTGCTTCCCATTCGATCGCAGCCGTTGCTCCTTGGCCTGAGGCCCAGCCTCACATGGCGACTTCTGCGCCCCCATCTTCATCCCAGCTTATCCACCTTACACGCCATCCGATCCACCAGCGATCCTGACACCTCCACCGTTTGCCACGGGCTGCGGCCCTAAAATTGCTAGTCCAGCAACTCGCCTCGTACCACTCGCGCGACACGCACGGGTGATGCCGATGACATGACGGGTGAGGCAGTGTCAGATACCTGCCACTCCATTCAGTTCCGTTCCTCTGACTGCCACATCACCTCACCGCCTCTCCACCTCATGGCCGCTCTCCGCAGGGCGCTTGCTACTGTTCCCTATTAGGACACCCGTGAACGCTCACAGCAGTGAGCAACCGTGGCGAGGAGTCGGCACCGCAGGCCGCACCGCTACTTGGCGAAAGCGTGCTTCCAGTACGGCCGGTGTGCGCTCTTTACATCCTCGATCAGTTGCTGACATTGCGAGAGCAGCATCCTAGAGCGCGGTAGGGGCCCCCCATAACCGTCTCCAGCCTCCAGCATGGCGCGCAGTACAGCCTCGGAGCATCGCGCAACGTTGGACAGGTTGTACCCGCCTTCCAGCACAACGACAAGACGACTGCTCAGGGTTGCCGCAGTCTTGGTCATGAGATAGTAGCCGGTGGGTGTGAGCCTCATGGACCCGAGAAGATCTCCGTCGGCGCTGTCAAATCCGCAGCTTACGAACACAATATCTGGCATAAACTCGTGAGCCACGGGAAGGATCAGTTCGTCAAACACCGTGAGATACTCCACGTCACCAAACCCGTGCGTGGGCCACGGGATGTTGATGTTTCTCCCGCACGCTGATGACGCGCTCGGGGGGTCGTCAAGAGTGGCACTCCCGTTGCCTGCGGGAAGCGACGACTGCTGAAGTTCGGGCTCGCCCCCCGTCCGCCACAGATGACCTGTCCCCGGGTAGAAGTAGTCTTGCCCACCATCGTCATCATCGTTGCCCGCAGGGTACATCGGGTGGCCGGAGACGCGGGAGTCCGCGTCCCAAGAGAGTCCTTCCGTGTCTCCTGGGTGGTGAAATGGGGCGGGGGGACCTCCGTTGCACGAGCTGCTGAGCTCGGTGCTGCCATCCGACGTGTCGCTGCTCCATTCGTCGTCGCTGCAAAGCGACGTCACCGCCGACAGTTGAACTCCCAGCGCTGCCGCTGCGGCCACGTCATCGTCAGCCCCACCCAGGTCGGCGGCAAGTAGTGCGTAGTCCACGGGCTTCCGCGGGCGCTTACCCAGTGCCGCCCCTGTGGCTAGCTGCTCTGCAGGACCTCTATTCGCCACCGGCTCCTCCGTGACGGGATCAGCCGACTGCTCCGGGCCGGCCTGAGGGACCTCTTTGCTTGGAGGGGAGGTAGCGCTGGATGGCCGGTGGGAGCCGTCGCTCTCGCTCTCCAGCAGTGCTGTGAGCTCGTCCACTCCAATTCCTTCCATCTCTTCGTGGCTGTAATTTTTCGAATGCTGGGTTTCAATGCGATCCGGCGATGGGCCGCTACCATGCGGGAGAGCGGGGGCGGCCGACGGCACTTTGCGGAGTACGTGGCCGCGGCCCGCGCGGTGCTGGTGGATGGAAACGACGAGCACAGTGGGATCGTCATAAAAAATGCTCTCCGTGCCATCGCAGTGGTGGACGTCCCAGTCGATAATCATCACGCGGGGCGTGGGAGCGGGTTCATCCGGGTTGCGCACCATGTCCGTGCTCCCCGCCGTCTCGTTCACCGCGAGGGCACGCTCCCACTGGTGCCGAAGCATCTGCTGCGCCACACGCACGCCCACTGCGACGTTGTTGAAAAAGCAAAAGCCCGACGGTGACGTTGCGCTACAATGGTGGCCAGGTGGCCGAACCATGGCAAACGCGTTGCGCACCTCGCCACTACACACGCTCCGGGCAGCCTGAACAACCCCACCTGCTGCGAGCCGGGCGGCGCGAGCAGTTCCGGCACTCGCGTAAAGGTCCACGGTAAGAGGTATGGAGAAGTTAGGGCGGGGCTGGGGCGTGCCTGCTGGTGAGCAATGGGGGGCCGCATCCACTCCGCACTCCTGCTGCAGCCGCCGGTCCGCCTTCTCCATGGCGCGGAGGGCCACCAGAAAGTCCAGGTGGTCGACGTGGTCGATGTGCTGGATGGTATGCACGAGGCGGAGTTCCTTGGTCTTCGCGGATGGACATTGCATGCGGTGGCAGCGATCTAGCAGGCCGATGGCGCGAAGGTGGCTGATCGATCGCTCCAGCCGGCCGGGGCGCTCAAACTCCTCCGGGTTCTGTGACGCGTGCAGCAGCATGCGCTCATCGTACACGATGCCCGTGCCGTGAGAAGCATGGGCCCAGTGGCGGTGTGCCACCACGTGGCGGACGCCGCGGGTAGACTCACCGGCACCGCTGGTGTTGGCCGTGACGAGAGACGCAGTGGCCGTGGAGGCCCCCTGCGGCACCGTACGGGCCCTACGGAGAGCACGAAAGATGGTTGGGAGAGACGGCAATGGCTGAAACAGCGGGCAGGGTTGCGCCCAGCTGCATCCACACCTACGGCATGCGTCACTTTGCCGCGGCACCTCCGCAAAGGTGGCGGGCACGCCGGCGTCACCGCTGCGCTCCGGAGGCGAGCCCATCGCGCGGCCTACGTCTGACATCCAGCTGCCGATGTAGCTGCAGAACTTCTCTACGGCTGCCGGGGTGTTACAGGCGATGGGGACCTTTAGCTGGTCGTCGTCATTGCCGTCCGCGCTCCCATGGTGGCCCACGCCCCACTCCTGCACGGCGAGCGGCTGTTCGGCTTTGACGGCTTTTGCCGGTGCCGCGTCGGTGACGGGCGCTACAGGGCTGCGAGGTGGTTCATCAGTCTCGGAGGCTCGGGCGCGTTTAGGCCGCTCCATTATCACTTCTGCGGGTGGTCCTCCCAGTACCTAATGGCCCTCTGTTCTCCCCTCCGTGACTCTCCCCCGGTTCCCAACCGCCACCATCACCCATGGCGGAGAAGGCATCCATGTCCGACCTTTGTGGACAGCTGCAAGGGGGCGGCTGGCCCTGCCGCGCTGTCCCCGCCTACGGCCGTCCACCGCAGCGCCATGCTCCCCGGCTCGGTCTTCTACCACCTCCAACATCACCACGCCTCAAACCACGTCGCGTGAATACTTTTTCATACCATGCACACGGACCATAGTATCACCGGCTGCCTCCGCTCCTCTCTGGCTTCACACAACCTCTCGTCAAGCCCCTCGCCCCCGACCGCGTTCGCATACACTACGGCGCGTACCACTCGGCCTGTGCAGGGATATTTGACGCAGAAGCAGTCAGAAGGTGGCAAAATGCGCCAAGCTATCCCAACCCCAGCACCACACCCCTTCATTTTCCAGGTTTTGGTTTGAACTTTTGAGGTGCTTGCTCATTGCAAGCAATGCACCAGCGGCCCGTCGTTCTGCCTGCTCTCTCTTTCTCCCTTTTGCTTCTCCTTGGCACCTTGCACAGTTCGCCATGCCAATCCTAACTGCTCTCAGGATGAGAAGGGTAGGCACCATCGTCACCCGAGGGACTAGCCGGTGAAGAGGGAGCCGCACGAACTGATAAGGGGCCAGTGATGATGGTGAAAAGGGAAGAGTGAGAGGGGGGGGGAGGGGTGGTAGCGAGAAGAACGTCAATGGGTGCGAGGAAATAGGCCCGAGCAGTCCACATCGTGAGTCTGACTCTCATTCTCTCTGACTCTCTCTTTCCCCCCGCCCACTCCCCTCTCTCGTAGCCGCCCCACAGCATCAGGCGGCTCCAACTCCTGCGCAGCGAATCATGCTGCGCACCCTTTACATCCGATATGCGTATATGAGAGGAAGTGTGTATGTGCGCGTCTGCTCGCGCGCTCGGGTACGTAGATGCGTTGGGTTCGGGGGAAGGAGTGTAGTACGGTACTGGTGGGGCAGCGAACCCGATGCGGCACCGCTGTGGGTGCTCGCTGGCCCTAACCCTCACCATTACAACCGCCTACTCCCCTCGCCCCCCCCAAAAGAACAGCCTCCTCTCTGTTCTCCCTCAGCCAGCCGTATGTCTTGGCACTGGACAACGGAATATCACATCATTTGGGTCTCACAGGCCGTTGATGATGTTAGGTTGAGGTGGTGGTAGGGCAGACTGAAGCGCGGACAGTGGTGGAGACGCACGTGTGGATGGGGAGGCAACGAGGAGGCCACTCGGGGGCGGAGGAACGAAGTGGAGACAAGACGAAGGTAGGGAGCGGGCAGGTGAGCCGTGCGGTAGGTAGGTACAAGGCCTGAAGGAGTAGGGGAGAAGCGGGGGGAGAGGGCGGGTGGCGGTACCGCCGCAGCTGGTTTGAGTGCCTTGTGGCGCCAGCTGCCGTCACGGGGAGGTGGAGTGAAAGGGGGAGGAGAAACCACGGGAGGCCATTTCACGTAGCGCCGCACCCGCTCCCGCATGCTATCGTTGGCCACACCGCTCCACTCAACCCCCCCTCCCCCTCTATCTTCAAAGGTCACGCACGCACTCGCGCCCCTCGACGTTGCTACGCACCCAATGGTCAGCCCAGACGAGGGCACGCATGAAAACCCCGGCATCTCCCTCCAGAGGGAGCCCGTGCTAGCCGCCGCCTCCAATCACCCGATCCGGCGGTCCGATCCGTCCCTCGAGCCCCAAGCATGTGCTCACAGGCTTAGGCATGCGCCGCCAAGGAAGAGGAAGGGAGAGGGGGCGAAACACACCTATGGAAGGTATCACCGACCATGAACGGGGCAGTGCTACGGTGTATGCGTGTGCGTCAGTCAGGGAGGAAAGAGGCGAAGGGGGGGGGGCGGACGGGCGGCGTGGCAGGGGGGGAAGAAGACGGCCCCTTAACCCGCATCCCCGTGTACCTAACCCCCCCCCCACGTGCACACCGCACTGCCTCGCGCCGCCTACAGCACCAGGTAGTAGCTGACGATGAGGAAGGCAAGCGCAAAGCCCAAAAGTCCGACTTGTGCCAGGACTCGCCCGAGCACGGTCTCGAACGGGTCGAACTTCCGCGACACCGCCGACGACGTGGAGGCTACGGGTGGTTTCCCTGCAGTGGCGGTCGCGTCGGGGGACGATGGGGCGTTGACCACGCGGTGCTTGCGCTCCGCGGGCCAGAGGAACCCCACCGCGTACTTCTCCATCATTGACCGCGCTCTGGTGCTGTGGCCGATGGCGGCAAACGCCGCAGTGGCGTCGGTGCCGGCCTGGTACTTCAGCACGTCCCGACCGCCGGGGTGCAGGTCACCGAACTCGTTAAGGTCATACACGATGTTGTTGATGCACATGAGGCACGTCGTGGTTCCCTTGGCCTTCTCGATGTCACTCATGTGGTAGTACTTACGTCCCTCCGTCTCGGCCAGCCTGCCGATGATGCAGTGCTTCGACTTCGCGATGGCGCCGCGGCTGTGGTTGTTGCCGTAAAACGCCTCCGTCGCGTCCGTGCCGGAGTGCGCCAGCAGCACATCGCGGCCGCCCGGGTGGTCGTCGAGAAACTTGGTGACGTCCAACACCTCATTGGCGATGACGAACCACGCCGAGGACTTGTCACAATGCTTTGCGACCTCCTCCATCGTGTACACCTCCGTCGCGGCGTTCGACATGGCGGCTCTCACGCAGGGACCGCGGGTGGGGTGGGCGGTGCGAGGGTGGCGAGGAGACGGATCTGCGCGTCGCCGAAGATGCTCACACCGGGGCGATGGCAGTAGGGGGGGGGGCAGCCGCGCCACACGCCACTCCCCCTTCCCCCCCCTTTGCGCTGTGTCGCACCCCATCGGTCAGACCCTCCCACGTTACCACCCCTCCACCCCTTTCCCCGGAGTCTCTAAAGCAAACACAGGAGCGCACACCATGTGAGAAGGTGCAGGCATCGGGGCGAAAGAGCGATGATGCCATTCGCAGCTTGCTCTGGAAGCTATTGCCTGGGGTGTTCTGCGGCAGTAAGGGCGCCACTCACACGGTGCCACGCCGCTGGAGCAAGGACCCCGACGTGGCACCAACGGACCAGCTCCTCACCAGTCCCTCGCCAGCCCCCCCCCTCCTCCTCCCCCCTACCGGCTCCCCACTGCCCCACCACCAGAGATCCACGCCGACGAGGGCAGAGTGGGGGGGGG
>PGOM01000104.1:8792-35608 GCA_002921335.1 Paratrypanosoma confusum | reverse complement strand
CCCCCCCCTTCCATACCCTCCCTCTCCACGCACACACACACACATATACACACCACACGGCGCCATACCAGACGCTTCATTCACGCGCGTGCGGGAGCACCACGATCAGATCGTGGGAGTGGGTTAAGGACGATAGAGTGGAACCACGCCCACACTGGGTCGGTGGCGCTTGCGTCACCCCATTCACGTTTGAGCACCACCTATGCTCCACCTACAGCCACGGGGACCACCCCACGAACATCTGCGCCAGCAGCTCTGTGTTCTGTGCCATCTGAATCAGCTTTTGAACGTGGGCCTGAACCGAGTGCAGCTCGCCCCCGTCGTAGCCTCGCAACTTCTCCTCCACGCGTGACAACGCGCGTTTGGCATCAGCAGCGTCGTGGTGCTCTCGTTGCTGCTTGAGATGACCCCAGCCGCTAGAGGTCGCGAGCTGGGTGGAGTTTGGCGGCGCCCGCGAGTCCGAGCGAGTCGCGCGGGGTCGTGCAGAAAGTGGAGCAACGCGCAGTGCCCACTTCGCCAAGGGGTCGTGCAAGAACGCCTCGAGCACCGTCACCAGCAGCTCGTGGCGGTTCCGGAGGACCACCATCGTGGCCTCGCACGCGGTGCGGAACCCACCCTGTGTCGCGTAAACGCCCATGCCGTCTACAACGTCTCGCGTGAGGCGGAATGGCACACGTTCTGGTATGGGCAGTAGTTTTCCCTGTTCAAAAGCAAACCCAAGGTCAATATGCACCACCTCTGCGGTGCGCTGGTCCAGCAGAAGATTGCTGCCGTGCCGATCACCAAGACCTATCGCGTACCCTACGATGCTGGAGACGGCGACGCTGCGCGTGTACTGCTGCCGCCGCACCACACTCTCGGGGCTCGAGAGAAAACGCTCAAGAAAGAAGTAGTGCAGCGATGGAGTGAACTCCTCGAAAATGGACCGCAGCGTATCGCTCTTCTTCACCGTCGAGGCGACCTTGAGTTTTTCGCGGCAATCGTGGGAGGTCGGCTCAGAGGGAAAATAGCGATCGTGCGCGCCAATGGTGACCTCGGAGCTGGACAGCGACCCCTTGGCGACGGCCGCGGCCAGCGCCGCGACCCCAGCGCCACCCTGGCCAACGAGATACTGGCCAAACGGAATAGTGCCGTCCACCCACTCAATGATGCCAGTGGTTGGGGCCAGCGGGGCCACGGTGTAGGTGCGCATCGACAGGCGCTGTCGCCGAGCAACCGCATCACTGCAGAGCAGCTCGTTGCAAAGCACAAAAAACTGCTCCAGAATCGCATCCTGCCGCATATCATCGTTGGCCTTAAGAAGCTGTTTAGCTGTGGTGCCGTCGCTCAGCTGGCACCGCACTGCCTTGGGGCAGTTGATTCCACCCACCATGTCGTAGGTTGGGTGGTACCCACAGACGTAGATCCGGCCCGGTGCGAGACCACCGTCGGTGGTACTGGTGACCGTGGTAGCAGTCGAGGTAGGTGGCGGGATGCGGAGCACGGGCAGGTGCCGCAGTAGGAACTCACTCGGTATTTGCTGCACCTTCAGACTGAGTGACCCGCGGTGATGCGCTAGCTGAAGATACCCCGCCCGGAGAACCTCCGCCTCGTGCACGATGGAGCCGAGTGTGTTCGTTGAGCACTTGATGGCTCTGAGCAGCCGCCTCGCACACGCCACTTTCTTGAGATCAATGGAGCAGAGTTTTCCCTCGTCGGCCTCGAGAGATCCGTCTGTGTCGTCGCCTAAGTCATTCGATTCAGCGCACCTTCCACCGGCACACCGCGTACGCTTTGTGGCGCCACGGTCCCTCCGATGGCACCCACGACCTTCCAAGGATCCTACGCCAGGGTTCCTTCGGGGCGCGTCGGCTGGCCGGGGCCGTTTCCGCGCGTGACGGCCCCGGTCCTGCGAATCACAGGTTTCCTCATCGATCGCAGCACCCACGGGGGTGGCGTGAAGGCTCAAGTCGTTGTCCCCACTCGAATCCGCCTCGCTTGTGGAACCCGAGCTGTTGACGACGGTCGCAGGGCCCCGGCTCTCCCTCGGCACAGAGGCCGACAGCAGGGTGGCACCACCACTCTGTGGTGCGGAAGCCTTCTGCGGCGCCGCGCGCCACTCGCCCTTGGCGCTTCCGGCGGCTTCTGTGGCAATCTTTGCCATGCGGTGCCTCGCGAGCCTCACATGAGCTGCGGTAAATGTCGTTCCGCTTGACACCGCAAGCAGAGACCACACAACACGCAGCGGGTGCACCTCCGCCAATCTCAGTAGCAGTTGCTCAAGACGATCGTCGTCGACAGTTCCAAGGCGCGCGACCAGCTGCGGCAGCAATCGGAGAAACTTAGCTAGCGGAATAGCGGAGAGGCTCTTGGTCACCACGCCGTCGGTGACGGCCGAGCCGCTCCTCACCATCTCTGCGAATGCGGCAGAAGCTGAGGTTGAGGAGCGGCCACCACGACTCCCCTGCGTTGCTCCAGCCACGGAGGTCGCATTCGCAACGCTCACGTCGAGTACGCGCTCCACCTGCACCCTCCGCAGCCACAATGCGACGAAACGAAATACAGCAAGGATTTCATTTCCAGCCGGCTCCGTTGCAACACCAAGTGCATCGATGCCCATGTTGTGGTCACCTGCACATGGGGTCGACCTCTGGCTCCCCACGGCATGGCTGCCTCCAGCCCCCAGGTGGAGGTAGCGAGCGTAGGAGTGCATGGCGCTCCTGTGGTACAGCATAAAATCCGTCACGGCCTCTTTGATATCCGCTGTCTCACGCTGCACGTCGAGGCTGATTAAGCGAATACGTGTGCGAATGAGCTTTTCGTCTTCTTCGGTAAGCTGGTTGCCTCGCTCCTGGAGGCGCTGCTCTAACTCATCGCGTGTCTGCATCGACGCAACGAGGCTGTCACGAAGCGTTACTTGCTCACGGCTGGTCAGTCGCTCCTCGATCTCGGTGCATAGCTCATCACACATGCGCGCCATGGCGAAGCTGCACCGCCCCGACTTGTCGGCCCCGGATGCCTTGGAAAAGATCGGATCCCGTACGAGCTGCGACGTCGGGGCGAGCTGAGCCTGCCGCGACCACGTCACGACCCGCCAGACGACGTCCGGCCGCGCGCTCGCGTCCGGCAAGGAGCGCAACAACCCAAGCGCCAATGGTACATCTCCGATTGCATAGTTGACGTCCGCGCGTAGCTTCGTGACCTCTGCTGCCATCTGCATCAGGTGTTTCTGCAAGTACTGCTTTGCGCTGAGAATAGATGCAGTAGCCTTGTGCAGCAGGCCACGCGCCTTCTCCGTGCGCGATGCATCTGCTCCGGGGGCACCACCAAAGGCTGTGGGCGACGCCTGCACCAGTGCATGGCATACGATAGGGAGAATATGCTCATCCTCTTCATCGCGGAGCCGCGCGGCGTGATCGATGCACTCCGTCGCTAGCCGCGCAATGTGTCCGCGCACAGCCCGCTCACAGTCTACAATCCACGTGTGGGCGACGTGGGCCCGGCCATCGGCGATGGCGCGCATCGTACCGTCCCGAAGCTGGGCCACCCAATGAGCCAGGTGGCTGCTAACCCCGTGGCGGCCGAAAAGCACCGCCACAGTGTCGCTAGATGTGGTAGTAGTCGGCAGACGGTGCGCTTCAGAGCCGCTGCATGCGCCGTGCAAAGGTATATCGGCCGAAAGAGCCTCAGTGGAAGGCAGCGAGACCGCAAGTACCGCGTGGCGCACAGCATGAACCAGCTCTATAGCAGCTAATGTTGTGCCAGTGCCCGAAGCTGCAGTGTTGGGCCCTAGCGGGGCAAAGCCCCGCATCAGTTCCTTGCAGCTGCGCTCTGGATAGCTGCGCTGCGCAGGACTTGGTTCCGCTGCGCCGCTCCACTGTGCCGCGAGGGTCATGCATTCGCCCGCGGTAGGAAGCCCATTATGCTGTCTGGCCTCGTCAACCGTCTGGCTTCTGGCAGCACTTTCCACATCAGCTAATGCTTGGAGTCGCAGGAGATGGTTTGGAAGAGAGAAAGACGCGAAGCCAGAGCTGGAGGTCGCTCTCAGTGTGGAACTGCACACACTTTGGAGCACCGCAACCTTACCGACAAGGAGGGCAGCCATGGCGTGGCCTGGGGCTCGGTGCTTCACGGAGGAGATGGCAGACCACAGCGCCTCATGAATCGAAGCACTTGGCGCTGTAAATGAGTGCCAAGACGTTGGACCAGCGTCGACCACAAGCGCCGCGGTATTCGCCTCGGAAAATACGCTGGTGAAGTCCGACCACTGCCCACTGCGCCACGCTGCTTCTGCTCGGAGAGAGCGTAGCAAGGCTGAGGTTCCATTGTCGCGGTGGCGCTGCAACGGGAGAGCCAGCGCACTCGGGTGAAGGAAGTCGGTGTCTTCAGCACGCGTCGTCGCCATGGCCCACTGCAGCCCCACCTCTTCCATACAGCTGCGATTGGACATTTCGGCGTCGACCTGAGAACGCTGTGTACTCGCTGCACCCGCAACCTCCCAAAGCGAGGTCTCGCCGATCACGGGGTAATCACGGTACGTCGAGTGTATCGGTTTACTTGCGTGGAGGAACTCATGGGCAGCATGTGCACAGCCTAAGCTCAGCAGCCCCGAGGCCACGGCCCCGCGCCTTAAGCCATCGCCGCAGTAATCAAGGGACAGGCGATGCGCTGATGCCCTCGCAAACGCTGAGTCCAACGGTGACTTGTTGTGAATCCCCTGGCTCGTAATAGTGCGACGGGAATGTTCACTGGAACGCTCTGCAGATGACTCCTCGGCAAGCCCGGTGGACGCCCGCATGACGCGCTCCCAGTTACCGTGAACCACATCGTCGAGCAGCCGCAGCCATGCCGATGGCTGGGAGCGGCACACGGTAGAGATGCGATCCGTGTCACGCTGGGCCACCGCGATGGCCAGAAGCACTGGCTGCAGGGCAGTGTATAGGTTCGCAAACATCTCCACTGCTTCGCTTTCCCGCTGCACCTCCTTGGAGAGCTCTTTGGTCAATCCACCACCGTCATGTCTGGTCGATGGGCGAATCCCCGGGAACAAGCACGTGGCCGAAGCGCCAGACGACCATCGGTGCCCGATGGCCCTCGGATCGGCCATGCCACTGCTTGAGAAGAGCGGTTGAAGTCCCGGCCTGCTCAGAGCGCCGTCGCACGCCAACTCGGCAAACACCGACGCCAGGTCCCACTCCTCACAAGCCACAGCTGTGCGTGCCAGCGTTATGGCAGAGATGTCGCTAAGAAACCACGATTCAGAGATACTTGCCATAGCGGAAACGGCGCCGCAGCAGCCCAGAGAAATCCCCCGTCGGCCAGGAAGACCGGCGTGGACCTTTGCCGCCGCGCTGGCCGCGGAGTCGGGATCTGCTGCAGAGGACACGATCTGCTGAACCTTCCGTGCGTGTGGGCCCTTGAGCCCCAGCTGCCGAATGGAGCTCATCGATGCCCCGCGACATACGTTCAGCGCCACAATCACAAGCCGTGCCAAGCGCGGGTGGAGTCGGTTAGGCGAGCGGCCGGTGCCTCCGTCCTCAACCGTGGCTGAAACTCCTAGCCGGTGCAAGGTACGAGAGCCCACCACGCCGCGGCTGTAGGCAAACGCAGTCAGACTGCCCAGCGGCTTCTCTACTTCTGAGTGACTCCCACCAGCGCATGTTTTGGCTCCGCCAGCTCGCTGTGGACGGCGCAGGTTCTCGACAAGGGCGTCTCTGACCGCCTTGTGTACACTCTCGCTCCCAGGAGACGCCCTCCGGCTCTGTGGGCTATGTGGCGGGCTACCCGCAAGACTGACCCACAGCTTTCGCACGCCATCAATGCGGCACTCCAGCTCTGCCTCGTGAGATCTACTGGCTGCTATCGGTGTCTGTGTAGCCTTCGATCTGGGCTGGATTATCCGTGACCATGACTGTGACTCACTGGAAGCGGAGGCGACATTTTCAGCGGCAGCGAGCACCGGGGATGCACGCAGCACTGGCTCCAGCAGGTGCACCTCGAGGTTTCTGGTCCACCGTGCACGGAACTCCCGCTGGGTGTCATTTTCTCTAGAGCCAGCAAAGACGTGAAGAAGAGCCACAGGTAAAAGCTCCACTGCCACTGCAGCATCCACTGCAGCAAAGCAAATCAGCGCGGGCAAGAAGTCGAATTTCGTGTCTAGCCTGTACTGGCGGCTCAGCGAGGCAAGAAAATGCGCGAGAAATCGGTGCTCCGTGTCACTGAGGGGGGAATGCACCGTGCTAGTGCCACCAAACTGCACCACCGCTGGAGAATGAGACGGCTCCTTCAGCAGTTGCCACAGCTCATCGCCATCCAAGTCAAGCGCCGAAAGCGACGAAAACGATACCCCTGCGGCCGTTAGCTCCACTTTACTAAGGCTCCTTAGGCCCGCGCGCTCTACCACTGGCTGAGGTGGTCGTGAACTACACTCCCTTGAGCGCACACGACGAAGACGCATGGGACGATCAAGGGCCAGAATATCCGCTGCAAGCGACCCGCCGCACCCTTCGCCTGTACCCGTACCCTCCAGAATCCCGATAACCTCTTTCATGAGAGGACTTCGACTGCGAAGCAGACACTGTAGTATCTCCGAAGCCCCTAAGGCGTGGGTGGGTCGGCAAGCATCGTCGGTAGCCAAGCCCAACAGGCGGGCCGTAAGCCCCATGTAGGCGTGTACGAACACGTCATCCAGCGTGGTGCCGTTTCCCTCAAACAAGGCGTCATATGAAAATGCACAAGCACCTTGCCCGACACGCGTCGATTGCATGCTGAGCGAACCCACGCGAGAATCCACCGTCCAGTGAAACAGTGACGGCGATGCTGCTTTCCCCTCCAGCGACGTCGATGCTGTGTGCGCCACCTCGCTACACGACTCGCTAACCATCCATATCGCGCGCAGCAAGTTCAAGGCGTTAACTTTCACGTGGAGAGACGACCCGGTCGCACCCACTGCGACGCCAAAGAGGTGGCCGATCATGTTTTGAAGCACCGGACGAATGCTAGCGGAGTCGACAACCGCATCGGCCTTTCCCAGAGAAGGCATTCCCTCGTGCCCGCTAGTCACCGTCTCACCCCGGAATCCACGATCGACCAGCTGCCGCATGGGATTTCCCGGCACGTCCACTGAATGCGCCACCACATCAAACACCGCAGACGCCGCATCACCCGCTGCGAAAGAAACAAGCTTCAGTATGCGAAGGGCACGCGATTCAGTCATCTCGGTCCCAGAAAGAACAGAAGTATCTTTTTTCCCTGTGGAACCGCCGTTTTCATCCGCACCGGTGTCATCGACCATGTGAAGACCCATGGTCACCGTGGCCGCGGGCCGATCGCTCGGGGATTCTGACCGCTGAGCGAGGAGGTGCAGCACGTGGAGCCAATTCCATTGCTCGAGATCGGGGGTGACTTTGAGCAAAGAGGCCCAGGTCGCAGCCGCCACAGCACTGCCAACTCCCACTTGCGCGAGGATCGTAGAGGCGAGGTGGCCAAAATCGGCTCGGACTGACCCAGAGATGTTGCGCGGGCCACATGCCGCGACTTTCCACACGTGGACAAGCAGCAAACCCATCGCCAGCTCCTCAACCGCTGCCGTAGGGGCAAGGAGGGCCTCTGTGGTGGCAGCAACCGAAAGTGGGTGGCGCTCGCTAGCGTGGGCTTTTGCAACGTGCGCCATCAGTAGCGTCTCGCCCCGTCTGTCTCTCCCACCGTCGCTCTGCCCAAGGCACAGGAGCTGTATAAGAAGCCGCAATACTTGGGGCTTCATCATTGCCCGCTCACCCAGCCAATCGGCCACGATAGGATACACCACTGAGGCCACCCGCGCGCACTGGGCTCGCACAACATCTCCAGGTCGACCGTCATCATCATGAAATACGCGCCACAAGACTGTAAGGGCATGCTCGCCGTGATTCGCCGCGAAGAACGCATGCATATCGGCCTCACTGCCAGCTCCTGCTACATTAGAAACCGGAGCTGAGAGTTCAGATTGAATCAGCGTGCACAAACGTCCCACGGCTATGCGTCCAGTGCAAGCAGAGATAAACGGCACATCGACGGTGGAATAGGGCGTCTCAGTTCTCGTGGAACTTTGCTCACACGAGTGCTTGCAAAGTGCCACAGCGTCGGTAAGGGAAAGTGTGCGAGCCGGCGTCTGAACGAGACCCAAAAGATGGGCAATACTCTCGTCAGCAAAGTAGTGGAGAAGGCGTGCGAACGGAGAGCAATATGAATTCGCTGTCGCGCCGGTAGCGCAGGTTCGGCTAGGGGCCTCTGGTCCGGTCAGAGGCGGAGCAATGCCGATGACCGCCGGTGCATGCGCGTCGTTAACACGCTGTTGGGCATCTCTGCGCCGCGACTGCTTGATGGATTCGTGGCCCACCTCCTCACCCCCACTATTCGAGTCGGAGTCGAGGAAGAAGAACCCGCCACTCTTTCCTCTCATTTCATCATCTTCACTGCATGCATCACTGCTCGAGCCCGTTTGCGTGTTGACTACGGAGCAAGGCTCTACGAGTACACCAGGTCTGTTTGCGGACGCTGACGAGGGACAGTGACGCATTTCGCAGTCGCCCTCTCCTCTGACACGAGCACAGCGCTGCTGGGGTGGGTGATGGTCGTGCTGACGCCGCCGCATTCGCCGCCGCCGGGAGCGTAGGCGCTGCGCGCGTTGCTTGTCCTCGTGGTGTAGGGCGCAGAGCAGCGCTAGGAATGGGTTAGGTGGAGAGACCGCCGTTCCATTTGCAATTTCGTCAGCAGAGAGCGCCTCAAAGGCGCGGCAGGCCTGGCGCAGCATCGAGAGCACCCATTGTAGGGCGTATTCGGCGGAGCACCGCACCGCGTCCTCACTATCGGGTATGTGACAGGATTCTGGTGCTACGTATCGCACCCGGTCTTCTCCAAAGCCACTAGTTACCGCCTGCGGCGCCGAGGTGGCGGTTCTGCTGCTCACCGCGGGCGGAGCTGACGACCCAGTTACATAGCTTTCGTTACAAGCCAGCTCATACGCAGCGAATTGGTCGATAGGTGACCCACGGCCTTGCCCCATTACAGCGAGGGCCTGACCTGTGAGAGATGCTACTCCTGGAGTCCCCCGGAGCTGCTGCTGGCGATGCTCCTTGTGCAGATGATTCTGCGGCGGATGCGTCGGCTGCGAGGTCTGACGGCTGAGCGGACTGTTCGGCGGCGGGCACGGTGAAGACCACGCCAGCAGGCACCCTAGCACCTGCGGAAGGTGTGCATAAAGCAGGTTGGTTGCCTCGTCGAGAAGTGTCCGGCGTTCCCCAGCAGGAGTCTCTCGGGTAACTAGACCCACAAGAGCAGTGAGTAGCGGCGGAAGCGTCTCGGTCGTGGTGCTCACCGACCCGGACCTTCCGCTGCTCACGTGGTGCTTACGAAGCTGAAGACACGCGATGGGAAGTAGAATCGTCAGATTTGCTTTGGCGAATGAAGGCAGGGTCGCAAAGCCAAAGAATGACACAGGTATCGCTTCGATCGGGTGGCTGTACGTCACGAGCCACTCAAAGCATAGGCGAAACTTATGCGACTCGCACAGGGCTGTGAATGCATGCCACGTGGAGGCAATGCCGCCACGAAGAAGCGCGCGGGGCAGTACCTCCGATGCGATGCCCGACAGGCACTCTTGCACGAGCGCTTGATGTCGGAACCCACGAATCGAGTGGTACTCCATCAGTGACGAGACCACGGTTGGCACGAGAGCGTGCTCCTGGTGAATCCACTGAATACGCACGGGAGCCACGCTCGGCGGCAAGGTCTGTTGCAGCACGACGCGACGGTGACTCGCGGCGAAGCGCAAGGCCAGCAGCCCTGTGATGCAGATGCTTGGCTGGTCTGAAAGAAGGGCGCCGCGTAGGCAATAGAGCAGCTCGTGTAGGACTACGTCGTCGCGCTCAGCAAAGCGGTTGAATGGCGAGGTAACGTGTACTGCAACGAAGCACCGAAGAAACAGTGACGATGTGGAGGACGTTGTCTGACCGCCTGTGCTCACGGTGACCCTGTTCTCGCTCCGCCGCGGAGCGAGCGATGATTCGGTGGTGACACTCAGCGGCGATGCCGGGCTCAGTAAGGAGAAGATGAATTTACCTAGTGCTTCGGCCGTGGTCACATCGGTGCAGTGCAACACGTGCGCGGCGGCGAAGACGACGCCACAGTCCGTGATAGGCGTCCGGGTCACGGAAGCCAGTGGCGGGAGCACCGCTGAGGTTTCGGCGCGGCCGTGGCGCGGCCTGTCGCGTGCGTCAACGCCGCAGCCCCCCGGAAAAACGACTTCCACGACCATCACCATCAGCTCCTGCAGCCGCGTTTGAATGTCCAGCGCTGGCGTGGCAGCGACCACGTTGGGGCACTCGAGTGGAAACCGACAAAGCAGTCGCAGGAGCAGCGGCAGCAGGCTGTGACGGTAGCGGTGGAACAGCATCTCCATGACACTGAGCGCGGCGTGATTCGCTTGCGCGTTCTCTATCGAGAGAAGCAACGATGCCGCACTCTCGAGGTAGTGCAGTGCCCCAGCGATGTGCGGATTCGGCTTCAGCACGGCGTCGCGCACCCCGGCACCTTCACCCGTTCGATTTCCGGGCAATCGCGCGGCATGTCCGCTTCTGGGACCCCCTTCACCCCCTGCTGTGGCGTTGGATGCCAAGCCGACGGCTGACGCCTGGAGCAACCCCTGCGCCACGAGTGCGCCAGCTGTAACGTGGAAGACCTCCTCCTCCTGACTCGTGATGCGCTGCCTGAGCGCGGTGAGGTCAGTCTCATCCACACCAGCTGCGGCGAGGCTCACGCAGAGCTGACGCTGGAGGCGCAGCTGAGATCGGGCCACCTCGAGTACTTGCGACACAAGGCAATACACCACCTGCGATGCCTCATGCGACTTCGCACTGCTGGACATACCACGCAACAGTGGAAGCACAGTTCCTTCTTCGCCTCGCCGCGCACCGCAGCCCAGCCCCAGCCACTCGAACAGGCCGCTTCCCCATCGAACCAGAGGGCTGCGCTGCCCTGCCGACGGCCCTTCACCCACGTGGCTGCCACGGCACGCATAGAGAGCATCACACCGCACTAGCACATGTCCTACGTCCTCGTGCAGGAATTTCAGTGGCGCCAGAAGTATCGCACCGTTCCCAGCCAGCGGCGACGTGCTTCGAGAAGCAAGCCGCTGCGAAACAATCTCTGTAAGCGTCAGGGCAGAAAGCAGGAGGCTCGTTTCGAACTCACAGCCGTGGCGCTCACCATTCCACGGCGCCACAGGTTCACCCAGACA
Source organism: Paratrypanosoma confusum (assembly GCA_002921335.1). Lineage (NCBI taxonomy): Eukaryota > Euglenozoa > Kinetoplastea > Trypanosomatida > Trypanosomatidae > Paratrypanosoma > Paratrypanosoma confusum. The sequence continues at coordinate 24,354 of PGOM01000104.1, read as the reverse complement.
CTCCAGCAGAGTTAGCAGTCGCTCTGCTCGCTGCTGCCCGAGAGCCTCAGCATTAGCAGCGGCCACGTGGCTCAGCCGAGAGCTCCGCTCGCGCCGCAGTGGCTTTGCACCTCCAAGAAGCCATCCGTAGGCTATTTGAGTCTCCTCCACCGATGGCAGACCCTCTGAAAACAGGAGTGTCATGAGGCGGCTGCACTCCTCTGCGGGCACTTTGTCAGCACAAGGTTGAGTTTCGTTGCGCAAGAGGCCGATGCTTACCGCGGCCCCCTCTGGTTTGCACCACCGCGGGATGCGCCATAGGCCAATCTCGTTGAGGTGCAGTAGCACATGAAGCAGTTGGATGCTCGCAACAGCGAGGTCGTCCACTAGGAAGGCAGCATCTTTGTCGGCGATCCCGAGCCCAGCCCTTTGCTCGCCACCACCACCACCAATGCAAGATGCGTCATCAGTGCCCAAGAGCTCGAATGCAGTGTGAAGTGCCACCGTCACAGCTGCTGCGGTCTCAGCCATCGCACGCACAAGGTGGCATGGCACGTCGCAACTGTCGTGCGCTCTGCGGACGCATGGAAGCATCGCTACAGGGGCATCAACTCCCGTGGTCACTGAATCCGCTTCGTCTCGAGCGGAGGTGTCACAGGAAAGACGGTGAACGACAAAGAGGCCACGGTTGGCGGACCCAGCACCCTGCATACTCGCATGGGACGGCGAATGGCGTCCAGTACGACTTGGCGCCAGCAACCAGAACTGGTCGCAGCACCCTAGAACCTCCTCAGGAACCCGCCAGTACGGCGACGCCCAGAACGTGTCTAGTGCATCATAAGATCGGCGAAGGAGCGATTCGTATTCACCGGAACGTGCCCCCCAAGAAAGACCAGTGCAGGACTCCGAAGGTGGTGTTTCATCATGGACGCCACGCGGGTTCCGCCCTAGTTTTCCCGTAGCTTCCACCAACACAGCGTGCTTTACACACGATTCAGCAACGATGTCATCGACGACAGACAAGAGCCGTCGAAACACGATTGCTGTGTGGGGCCTACGCCCCTTTCGGGCTGGAAGTGCAGCAAGCACCTGCTTTCCCAAGGAAAAGCTCGGGTCACGCTGCGGGTGTCGTGGGCGATCGCACGTAGCGTTGCAGTTTTCCACGTCGCTAGGCTCGGTTAATGAGCACTGCTCTGCGTGTGCCAGCGCTGTGCACATCTCGCGCGAAGAGGCGACCCATGCCGTGGACAGCAGAAGCTGTGTCAGAAGAGCGACGTCAGGCACGAGGGGCAGTTGCCAGTCTGGGCACCGTGCCTGCTCGTAGTGCGAGAGCAGCGTGGCGAAGCCCACGGCTGTCCCAGGAGACGGCACCAGTCGGCTAAGGGATTCAAAAAAGGCAGCGGCCCCGCGCAGCTGCGCCGTCCGTGACAGGCGCTGCAGCGTGCTACTTCCGTCTTTGGGGTGCGATGGTGCGATTGGGCGAGCTGCTCCTGAACCAGCAAATATCACCGCCGCATCGTCTAACGTGACGGCGGCGCAAGCCACCACTGTCACGAGCACCCGGCGGAAAGCCACCAGCGGCTCCGCTGAGAAGCTGCACAGCAATGGAGACTTTGCTAGGTCGGACCGCGACGTACCTGCACCGATCGACAAACTCCACCCACCAAGAATGGCGTGCTCTGCCAGAGTGTTTAGCAGCGATAGCACCCGGCGTCGAGTAGAGTCGAGTGCCGGAGTACCGGGGGTAATAACGTCGGCGTGGCCGCCTTGTGGTGCCTGGTTTAAGTGCTCAAGATCTACCCGTTCGGCTTGCGCTCCTAAACACTGATGCAGCGTTGCAGCCAAAGCATCTACGCGCTGTTGAGGGTCACGGGGAGCATCAGCAGTTCCAGAATGGCATTCCTCACGTGGAATCGGAGACTCACTGACTTGTGGCACTGAAGGCCCAGCGGACAGCAGTGCCTCGCTCGGGACCGCTATGTAGCGCGACAGTAGCCACTGGAAGAGCTGCTGCTGGAATGCGGACTCGGCACGGGGCGCCACCACAGTGAGGGCCGCAAGAGCGAGCTGTTCCAGGCGCACCATGCTCGATGTGACCCGGTTGACAAACTTGGAGCGCGACTCCGGGGGTACGGGACTGGCGTTACTCTCCGCCCGCCGCACCGCCACGTCCTGAGGCTCCGGTGCCGCCACAGGACCCCGGTGCGGCACACTGGCTTGACTGGGAATGCCATAACTTCCCAGCCTACTAGCATAGCTCGTCGAGGCCGTCACAAGGTGGTAGTATTTCGACGCCTCGCCAGGCCTCTCTGCAGCAGTAGTCCCTGTTGCTGCGAGTTCCTCCACACATCGCGTGTCCAGGTTCCACACCAAGGCAGCAGATTCGTCATCGAGGCTCTGCAGCGACGCGCTTATGGACGTGGTAGACGCTGCTGTACTGTCTTGGGACCTCAAAATCGGCGCCCCATTTGAGGCTGCGACAATGATCTCTACGAGGTGCTCACAAATGCGACTGCACTCGGCGCGAGAAAACGCCAGCGTTGCTAGCGGCTGCCCGAGGAGGTGCAGCCAGAAGAGGTACCCGTCTTTCATTTCCGTCGCCGCGATCCACCGCAGCCTCGGCGATGTAAGCAGTGGACATTCGCTCCCCGATGCCTCCAGGCAAGAGGCACCTGGCGAGTGCGGGACGGCTGGGGCCGGGGTCGCATCGTCATAGGCTCGCCATGCAACGGCGGTGCTGGTAAGCGAGCCAAGGATGAGACGCAAGTGCCGCATCACGTCATCGTATGGGGTCAGGGACACCACCAGCGCTTTCCTGGGTGCACGATCACCCTCTCTGAAAAAGGCCGACGCAGTTAGCGACGCAAGGCGCAGCATCATGTAGTCACGGAGGGTGACGCTGACAAGGTAAACAACAAGGGCAGCGTAGTCGAAGAGCGGCTGTAGTGGCGTGCAGGGGGTGTGCGCCAGTTCGCGCCGCGAGACGAAGCTGAATTCGCTACGCGACACGCTCATAAGGCCGAGGAGCGAGCCGTAGACGCTCTCGTGCAACACTGAAAGCGATGAGGGATCCAGTGTGGCTGCCGATGCCGTTACGGCGGAGGCAGGTGGTAGTCCGCTCCGGCACACGCTGTCAGTCGCGGAATCTGTGGAGGTCTGGCTGTCACAGTGGCTTCGAATGCTGATGGCGAGGCGGCGTGCGAACGTAGCGCTCAGCGCTGTTGTGAGCAGCTCCAGTGCCTCCATCCTCCAGTCCTCCCACCGGAGCGTCGCATGCCACAAATGCAGCAGCTGCTTGCCCAGCTGAAGCAGCACCTCCTTCGCCTCCACAGCCCCATCGGAATGCCGCTGCGGGGGCTGGGTGGAGCGCCAGAAGTCCTCGGAGAGGTGAGCCCCACGCGTCAGCAGCTTCACCGCCACGAGCAACCTCGCTGCCAGTTTTAGTGAAGGAACTGGCGGCGCGTGGACACGCGAAGTGAGAGCCAGCAACGTTTGTAGCGTCGCGGAGGGCGACCGTAGGGACTGGAGTGAGTGCGGCGCGGCCAGTGTCATGGCGAGAACCGACGCGATTTGGGTGCAGGCGTCAGTTTGCAGCTTCAGGCCCAGCGCCATCGGGGGTGGTGCTGCCCTTTGTGAGGTGCCTAGCCGGGCCTCTCCACCGCGCAGCGCCGCCTCGGACGTTGAGGCCGCGCTGGAGCCGTCGTGGTAAGCTAGCAGCTCCAGGGAGCGTGTTGTGATTTCCTCGACCGCGGCAGGTGAGAGAGCGGCGCGGTACGCAGGAAACACCAGCAGGCGGAGCAGCAGCGAGGCGTATTCCTGAGCGAAGAAGGGGGAAAGTACCTCAGACTGCAGCACCTCGATGGCGTGGTTCACGACGTACTGAAGAGGCGCACAATCCTTCCACAGAAGGGGCAGCACGAATGCACCGCTGTAGTGTCGCTCGGCCGCACGATGGTTGCGACTGCTAAGGCAGGACCATACCTCCGTCCAGCTGCGCGCCCCTGAGGCACCGATGACGACACCCTCGACACTGCCGTGTGCGGTCTGACTCCGCCGTGCGGCCTCGACGTACGTGCCGAGGGCCGGAGCTTCTGGGAACGACTCCGCGTGCGATAGGGGCGGTAGCGCTAGCGAGGAAGGTCCTGCACCGAGGTTCGTGAACCCCCCCGAGGAGCCACTCAGCATCGACTGCCCCGGCAGCTGACTGGATGACGCGTTTGCGTCGCTTCCGAGCATGGCCCCACAGAGCCCATCCGCATCACCGTGCTCGCCCCTGGCCGCGGGGAGGCGACTGGTGGCCGCCGCGGTCACGGAGGCGTAAGAGGTTGGCAGACCAGCGGTCGATGCATCTGCCACGTCCCCGTAGCCGGATGCATCGTCCGCGCAGAGGTCAGCGTGATAGAAAGCGTATGGCTGGTTGCTTCGCGGGTAGAGCGACATGCGTGAGTCCACGAGTTCCCCCTCCCACTGCGTCCCACCGTCGCAGGGCAGAGCACCACGATCGCGGCGCCGCTCCTGCCGCCAGTGAGGGCCCCCCACACAGAGGTCACTCGCCCCGCCCACTCGCGCGGGCGGGTACAGCAGCGCAAGATCGCGGCCCGTGGAGTGCTGAGGCGCAGCGACGTGTTGAAGCTGAGTGTGCAGCGCATCGACGAGTTGGCGCAGAGGCTTGATGATATCAGCCCTTACCTTGTACGCCTTGTTCTGAACCTCCGCGAGGGCCCTCGCGGCCTGCGGTGCGGACGCGACCTGTGATTCAGCCTTGGCCGTCGCGCCCGCCACTCCAGCGCTGAAATGGAGCAGCGCAGGCCGAACGCAGCAGTCGATGAGCAGCACCAGCATGTTGCAGCACACATGTTGGCCCAGCACATCGGTCGGCACGGCACCGCGCTGGAGCATCGCGTCGAAGTACTGCGCCACCGCGGCAGCGTCCTTGGCGCACTTCAGCTGCTGCTTGGCGCCGTTCGCCTCCCGCCGCTGAAGACTCTCCGCGATTCCCTTGAGGCACTCCAGCTCCGCGGAAGGCGGACTCGGGCCGGCGGACCGAGACGGCTGCATGACGAGGTCGCGATCCGCTCGCGTCTGAATACCACCGCGTCAGCTTCGGCGATCCGCTCCTTCCCTTTACCCCCCTCCCACCCCCCCTCTTATTTGCCTCGTAGGCCGCACCAGGACTACCGGCACACACACACACACACACACACACACACACACACACACACAACGAACACAGTGGCGCCACGCTACCACCTGCACGCACCTACGAACAGCTGCTTGCCTGCCGCCTGCCGCACCCGCGCCCCTCTGTTTACTAGTCGCACGTCCTTGTGCGGTGATGGATGCGATGTTCCCCAGGTGATGCCGACGGCCGCACTGCTGCCCGATTCGTCCTGGCTGGCGCTGATATGACCCAGCGTTGGCCCTGAAGGAACCTCAGATCCCCCCTACAACCTCCACAGCCACCTTCCCCCCCCCCTCCTCCGCGTTGTACTCATCCACTACCATAGCCTGCCGCACCCGCTGTGTTACGCAAGAGGTGACAACTAGTAAGGCATGTCATTGTGCTCCCTGAAGAGATGGGATAAGGCGGCAGCGAGAGTGAGAAGAGCGCTTTACCCCTCCCCTACCCAAACCCTATCCATGCCACACACGCACACGCACATACACACACACACATACCTGCACGCATTTCACATCCATGCTGCCGCACGCCTTCCAAGGCCGCTGAGCTACCGCCGGAGCAGTGCAGGCGGATCACGTGCGGTTGCTTGGCGCGCCATGAGTCATTGGCACCTGTGGTTCTGCGTGCTCACGCGTTCGCAGGTGTGCAGCATGAGGAAGGTAGATTGCGAGCGGCATTTACGACCATACTCTCCGAGCCACTGCCGATCTTTCGCAGCCTATTCTCGCCTTCTGCACCGCTTGCTGGTCCCTGTCGAGGGGTGCACCCCTAGAACCCACTAGCTGAGAATAAAAAATAGCGAGTAGAGCTTGTTCAGTGGATTCCACGTGCACATGTATCTACCGTTCTCGGTGTCCGCCTCAGCCGAGGTGCGCGATAGTGAGGCAGGAAATTTGACAGCCACCGTCTCGTAGCCCTCGCACGCCACGAGGAGGTACACCACATCGGCCAGTTTTCCTGTGGCGTCGAGAGTAACTTTCTCCATGCTCTGCTCGCGCGCTGAGACCCACCGGTGCAACGGCCTAGAATTATCGCTAGCTTGCTTAAACAGGAATTCCAGCCACACCTTGGCTTCGTATTCGCTCTGGTTGCTCTCCGTTCTAAAATGGTACAGTGGCTTTCCGTAAGGAGTCAGTCGTGCCGACGCTGCTCCACTGCCACCAGACGCAGTCTTACCATACCCCGGTGAGGTCTGCTGCTGCTGCATCAGGAGAGCGTCGCGAGCAGCCTTCTGAAGGGCGGCTTTCTCCGCTGCCATGCGCGAGAGACGGGCCTCTTCTTCTAAGCGGTCATCCAGGGATTTGCGGCGCCTCATGCGCTCAAGCGACAAGATATGCGTCTTCCCACCAAGGTGCTTCAGGAAGTGGATGTCATCCGAGCAGTAGATATTGCACAGCGTGCACGCGACTTTTCCCATGTGATTACGCTTGTAGTATGGGTCGCTGCGAGCCTGCTGCCCCGGGTCAAACGCAGATGCGGCGAAGGACGACGACATGGCTGGGAAGGTCCTACGAGCGAAGCAGGTACACGCGAAACCCAAAAAATATATATTGTGTAATTAATTAAATGGTGGTTGGTGCAGCGGTCGCCCTTGCTAAGAGGACACTAAGTGATTCGAGCCGCGCGAGAACGCAGCCGCGGGCCCTCTCACCGCGTTCCACTGGCGCGTGTGAGGTCAGCGGTCCCGGAAAATAAAAAAAGAGAGAGCAGAGGTAAGGTAAGTCGCGAATCAGTGAGCCGCCCTGAAAGGCGCCGTGGTCCGCGTGCAGTGGCCGTGACTGAGAGAGCTTTGCCAATAAGTATCACAGCGCCACGTTTTGGGTGGGGTGTAATGTGCGCAGATTCGTTTGTACGATGCAGTCACATTCCCCTCCACCCTCTTGCGCCTTACACCCCCGGGCCTCCGGCAAGGTTCGCACTCCCGCAGCACTGCTGCTCGAGGCCGCACCACGGCAGCTCTTACCGTTGCGGCCAGCTCTGCAGTGCCACGGACACCGCTAGAAGAGAGCTTGCTACGCCTTGCTCGCTCGCAACCATTCTTGCCGCACCACCCGCCTCAGAGCAGAGCGAAACGCGCGCTGCACCTCACAGAGGGAAATCCGCTGTTGGGGATCAGGATGAACCATGCGTCGGATGACACGCAGCTCCGGGTAGTCCTGCAGCATTTGCGTGGCCGTCTGGTCAAAGTACGTTGCGCGCGACAAGGCGCCCGTGGTGTTGTCCTTGTTCCCTGTTGCAGCAAAGCCCGATTCGCGCACTCGCGTCAAAGTGACTATCCTCTCCGAAACCGTGGTTGGCTGAAGGTACAGCTCAGCGATGACGATGGCCGCAGAGAATAGATCCGACGCTGGCGTCAGCAACCTTCCCTCCAGCTGCTCCGGCGAAGAGTAGAGCGGTGAGCCAACTCCGACCGTGTTGACGGAGCTGCGCGAAAAGTAGCTCGACACGTCCACGCGCTGCCGCGCAAGCGACTTTGCGAGACCAAAATCCGCGAGGCACAGTTGAAAAAACATGCGCTGGAGGACGCGCTCCATCACACGTGGAGGGCACAAGAAGTGGCGTGTCGTGGGTGAAAAGAGATGTGGGTTGGAATACATGAGGCTGCAGCCATCTCGATTGAAGGTGGAGGAGCAGCAGCCCGGCAGCACCACCTTCGGGGCGGATGAGGGCCCGCCTGGTGAGTCAATCGGTGACGGCGGGCCTGACGGGCCCGAGCCCTGCCGAAGCTTCGCGTCTCCATCCGGCGAATTCACACACACCCCAGCGGCATCGTTTTCTTCATCACTGCCGCATCCATCGTCACACCCATCGGCGCTAACGTCGTCGTCGGTGCTGCTCTCGGAGGTGTCCTCGGCCCACGGCATCAGCACCGTCGGATCCAGCTGGCAACGGTAGTCCATGAGGATGTTGCTAGGCTTGATATCACGGTGAACGATGCCGTGGCGATGGAGAAATGCAATGGCAGAGAGTAGCTTTAAGCTGACCACGAGATTCCACACACGATCCACGCACGTGCGCTGCGCCAGCTCGTGGGCGAGAGTGGTGTGGTAGTAGTCCATTTGGATGAACATCACTTGTGTTCCAATGAGGGAGTGGTAGTAGCGCTCGACGCTTCTGCCCGAGTTCTTCGTTTCAGCACCGTTGCTGCTACCGCTACCACAGCTGGTACTACGACTGCCGCTGCTACTGCTGCTGCTGTGATGCATGAAGGACTCTTTCCCACGCACCCGACGTTGTCCCGACTCAGCTGCTAAGAAGGTCGACGAGGTGGAGTCACTGTGTCCCGTAGGACTAGAAGGACACTCAGTCGACACTTCGGTGCCACTGAGGTTGGCGAACGTGGGGGAGGTGCAGTCTGCGCTCGGGGCATCACTGGGTGTCCGCCAACAGCCCCTCCGCCTAGAAATCAGCTCGCCGCTGCCCCGAGGACCCTTCCCCGTCCTACGCCCATGCGAAAAGCGCCTACGACAGCCTTTGTCGCCCGTGCTGTGAGACGCCGCTGTGGCTGAGAGCGTCTTACTTTTCGTCTTCACGCCATCCGAGGATCCGGCACTGTCATCCATGCTATCCTCTCCCACCAGGAGGCGCTGGTTGACGATCTTCTCCTCGCGCAAAGCCTGCTGCAGGTTCAGCTGGCCCCACGTCACATATTCCGCACCGGGGACCACACCGCGAGCCACACCCATGTCGAGGCATTGCGGCTGGGGCCACTGATGCTGGGCCATGACCTCTGCGTCTTCTGCTGGATCGCTGCGGTAGACCTCTGAGCCTAAGTCATCCTCGCAGTCATGGTCGCCGTGGACCGCGTCATCGCATGTGTCTACAGCGGATGTGGCAGAGGCGAGGGCGACATGCGTCTCTCCCTGACGACGACGCTGGCCACGTTTGTGTGCGTCGCACACTGATCGACGTTCCAGCGATCCGCCACCTACGTAACCGTGGTCTGTGGGCTCTTGGGCCGCAGCCGCAGCCGCAGCAAAGAGGTGGATCAGCGTGTCAGAGGGCAGCTGTCGCACAACGGTAGTCGGCAGACTTCGGAGAAACAGAAGAAGCTGGTCTGTCGCCGAGCCGGGCGACGGAAGGCAGGAGAGACCTCGTTCAGGCTCTTGCGACGCGCAGGCAGGGCCAAATGACGGCCGTCGCAAGCGCCGTACGAGCTCCGCTACCATCGCTGGGAGCGATGCCCCGCTGCCGAGGGCAGCGCAACCCAGCATCGCCCCCGCTGCAGCACTACCGGACGGAATCAGCTGCCCGCTACCATTTTCGTTACGCACTCCGATCACAGCGAGCTGGTAAGCCCGCTTCGACGATGCCACTTCACTCCAGCAATTGTAATACCTTGCAATACCCTCCGCACTACCGCTGACGACGCCCGCCATGGCGTGTTCATTGCGGCGCCTGCTGCGGTCGCGCGCCTCTGTGGCAGAGAAGCCGCCAAACGTGCCAGTGCTGACATGGCTGAAGATCAGCCGCTCACCGGAAAGAGAAGGGTCGAGGGCATCTCCGTTGGCGTCGACATCCACGAGGCCCATACCGTGGTGGGAGCACAGTGATGCGTGCAGCTGTACTTCTCGCAGAACCTCCTCCCGTTCGAACTTATTGGTCACGACGATCACCTTCACAGCGTAGAGTAGTCTAGTGAGGCGATGCCGCACGAGGAGAACCACCCCGGATGCACCACGTCCAAGGATCTTCATTGGTTCGAACTGCTCATCGAAGAACGATGGAGGCTCAGTGAGGTGTGGATACGGAGGGGTCGATGCCGAGGTAGGCGACGAGACATGCGACTCAGGGATCGAAAGGTGTAGCGGCGCACGAAGGGAAGTGGCCGGACGCTCACATGGCCGCAAGCCGTCGGCGATGGGAATGTGATGACCGGGCGGGCTATGAGACAACGGCTGCCGTGACAGAGCCCACTGCTGCCCATAACTGGGGAGGTTTCGCTGAGCTCCAGAGGGAGACATCACCATCGCCGGACCACGACTCAAGAGCGCAGCGGCTGCTCGAGGAGAGGGTGACGACGTGCGAGAGCACGTGGAATTTTCGGAGTCTGACGAAACGTCAAACACCTGCTTACGCCATCGCTTCTGTGACGAGGGAGACAGCTGAGCAAGCCCGCGCGCGGCGGCATGAGGCTTCGGCGGCAAATGATCCGGATGGACTCCGGCACCACGAGGGGAGACATCCCGTTGTACCACAGCCTGCGCAGGTGAACAGTCCTTCAAAGTCGAGTTCTCCTCGCCGTCGCTCTCCGAGTCGCTCTCGCGTGCTGCCCTCGGCGACACCGCCTGCGCCGAGGGACCGATGCCTTCTCCACTGCTGCTCGTGTTGGATTTTTCTTTGGGCATGCGGCCGTGGCCTGTGCACCACTCGCCCCCCTCCCCGTTGCTCCGCTCGCTCCTGCCCAGCTATGCCAGGCCACCAGGAGTGCCTGTGAACCCCGATCGAACCCCCCCCCACTCCGCGCGTCTCACCACTTCGTCGGCTCCTGCCGAATCCGCCTCACGCACGTAACCCTCCGGTGTATTTCTCGGAACGGTTGGCCACGATGGAGGGGGGGGGGAGAGCTTGAGGCGGGAGAAAAGGAAAGCGGGTCGCCGTGAGGAATGGGGCCGCAGAGCTCCACAGTAATTGGCAACACAGGTGCCGCTGCAGCTCCAACATTGAGAGTGAACCCGCCGTTACCACGTCGACTGCACACTGGCTATCTGCCCCTTCACTCAATGCGCACAGACACACTGACTGTGTAACCGATGCACAGCTCCCCACGACCAAGCTCCAATGTTCCCTGGACGACAGAGCCGTTCAGCTCACACAGCACCAGGGCGTGTGGCACCACCCACCCCTACTCCACTGAATCAACCCTGGGTTTCAACTCTGAGGAGCTGCTACAGAAGCTGGCTTGCCCTGGTTGTTTGTTTGTTTGTTTTGGGATGTAATTTTTCTCCTACTGGTGCAACTACAGGAAGGGAAGAAATATTGAACAGGAAAAAAGGAGGGTGTGATTGGGGCGTGTAGGAAGAGAGGTGAAAAACGTGAGAGAGAGAGAGAGAGAGTGAATGAATAAAAGAGAGGGCGGAAGCTGGCCACGAGCCAAGATGAATGGGAAACAAGGGGGAGGGGGGCCGAGTAGATCACGGGAGGAAACCGCCATCCGCCTTGATGCAATTCTCTCAGTATACAGCACGATGTGCACTGCACTTGATCACCCCCTCCCCCCTCCTCGGCACCCACCGAGTCCCTTATTCTCGTTTCCTCCTCAGCCTTCTCTTCTTAAAAAATCATCACCCTCCTCCTCCCTCCGCGATGAAGCGAAGCAAGTGGTAGCCGTGACATCGCGCCGTCGAGTGCCGCGATCGCCGTGGATCGCATGCACGAGCGTGAGGTCCGTGGCGTGGAGATCACTCTACATCTCATGCCCACCCGACGCCATCGACGTAGTGGACGAGGTATCGTAGGCCACGTCGTCCCCGAAACTGCCATCGTTGTCGCCGTAGTCCTCCTTCGCGACCGCCTGCTCCGCGGGGTTTGAATCAGCAGCTGTGTGGGTCCACAGCGGAACGTTGTCAGTGATGACCGCATCCACGCCCATGACCTTTGCCTGGAGATTCGCAAAGTGATGGTCGCTGTTACGGTCGCCCCACGTCCATACCTTCAGGCCGTGGCTGTGCACGGCGCCCACAAGTCCCGCACCATACGTCGTATCGACCGTCTGGCGTCGCTCCCCGGGGTCAGAAGCCTCCATCGGCGTATGCTCTACGCGCGTGGGGCGAGTGCACCCCGCAACGCTGCCAAGTTCGGCAGGGGCAGGCGGGTCCTGGTGGTCGCTGGGGTAGAGGGTAGCAGCGTTGATCGAGATGCCAGAGAGGCCCTGCAGTGCAGCAAACTGGGTTGCGTTTTCGAGCCCAAAGCTGCGGTAGTCCTTCAAGTCCACCTTCTCCTCCGTGTCAACAAGAAAAAGAACGTCGTACCGCACCTGCTTGAGCTGCAGCGCGAGGCAAATATCAGGCTCGAAGCTGCTAAATGCAATCTCACGCCCCTCCTCGGCGTTTGCAAAGACAACGCTCAGAATAGAGTCCACGAAGTCGTTCACCTCAAATGCGTCGGTCTGAAGGAACAAGTTTGCGTCCCACTTTGGCTGGAAGGGAAACTTCACCTCCAGGTCCAGCCGCAGCGACGAAGGTGTCTGCGTGAACAACTCCTGTAACGTGGGGATCGGGTTGGTGATGTCCTCCTGGTGATTGAGGAAGTGATTGCCGCGTTCTTTGGCACGCCGCACCCCCATGCACGGGTCCTCGTAGCGCTGTGCGCAAGGGGCGAGGCTTGCTGGGACCGAAGGTGGAAAAACTGCAGGCACGGTTAGCGATGGGTCCAGCCAACTGTCAGAAACATCGCCTGGTCCTGGGCGGATACCGCCTCCAGCTTCGCCTGAGCCCAGCATCGGAGTCGATGTCTCACTCGCCCGTTGGGACCATTCGTTCGCCGCCATGAGGCTGGCCAGGCTAATATTGCGCTTTACATGTAGGGCCTCTGTTTGCAGGCTTGTGCACCGCCTCTCGATGCACCCGTGGAACTCGTCCACTGCCTCCGACTCCACGTTCACGCTCACGGTGGAACCCCCAAGGCAGTGGTGGTCATGGTGGTGTCGCCGCTGCCTCTCCGCCAGCTCACGCAGGCACTTCGCACGTGCGCGATTGCGGTAGATGCGCAGGATCTGGTTCCAGTGGCGCACAATGAGCTGCTTGAGCATGTTTCGCGCTTTGGTGAACGTGAAGGTTTCGGTGACGATGATGTCGAGCTGCCGCTTCGTCAAGCGATGAATCGCGACCGGAACCGAGGCGAAGTCCGGCTGCACACGACGCAGTCGTAGGGCTGCCGTATGACTAGCCGAAGGCACCACGGGCCCGGCAGTGTGTCGGCCGCGGTTGAGCATTGCCAGCTTCCCATGATCGCTCTGCAGAAGCGACGCAGAAATGCTCGGCGTTTGTGACTCGGGTGAGCTCGCGGCGGCGGATGATACGCTGTGGCCGTGCCCACTCGAGACGGGATGCGAGCGCTGCTTCTGGCGCGCCTGGAACTGTATTAGCGCGTCGTGAAAGATGATGGGGACGCGGTCCAGCGTAAGCATCACATCGAACTCCACCATCTCGCATCCCCGCTGGTGCGCCGCGTTGAGCGACGCGATGCTGTTCTCTGCGAGGCGGAAGAGGCGCTTTCGCGCCGTTCCAGGTCGCGTGTATGTTTTTCCGAGGCCACGGTGCCCAACCAGGGTGCGCACCGTCAGGCGGTCATAGCTCTCGTGGGATCGGACCACCCGCAGCGAGTTCCTCGGGTGGATGAACGGAAACACCACGAGGTACTGCACAAACAGCACCCGGACCGATGTCGCCGGTGAGAAGGGGGTGTTCGTGTACACGGGCAGCGCCACGGTTCCGCTCGTTCGCTGGCTGAACATCTCCGGTGTGAGGAACGTTTTCCCCCGAAGGAGCGTCGTGGCCGGTGGCTGGGCCACGTGGTCCCCGTCGCTTTCGGAGCCCCTCGGCGAGGTCCTCCAGCGATCGCCATCGGCATCCCCTGGAGCGAGGCTGCCGCAGCAGCACTGGCTCCGTCGATCACCCACCGCCCCATCCTCGTCCGACGCGTCGCTACCCAGGTCCAGCCGCTGGATGTCTTCGGCTCGGGCCAGCGACGGAGCCACAACACTCACCTCCACCGCGTAGTGGTCCAGGTAATCGAGGTTTAGCAGGGTATGCCAGCAGAGCATCGTTGCGTTGGCGTTGAGTGATGGGTCACGGATCGGCACGGACGCCGTCAACGGCTTGACGCACCACCGCGAGTATAGACCGCGGCCCTCCATCGGTGCGCACCGTGCACCAGTGCGGCGGCTGCCAGTGGGGGCGTCTGCCATCGATTTTCCGCCCCAGCACATGCCGCGCGCGGGGCTCGGAGTCACCTCTACCACAGAGAGGGCTGCCGTTGCGGTGCTCTGGGCGTCACCACCCTGCGAGAGGACTGCCTCGCGCACGGACGGGCACAAACTCTGAAGCCAGGCCTCCCGGTTGAACCCTTTTCGTGGGTCATTGGGAAAGAAAGTCAGCGACAGCAACGGCCCTGGAAGGACCAGAGCTGCCTCACCTTGGCACAGCTCACCGTTCACCTCTTTCGACGGCGGGTTGCGCACGCCGCGCGGCTCCAACGCCTCGCCCGCTGCTCTGAGCGCGGAGCGATGCTGGAAGCCACTAAAGTGCGCCTCAGAGGGCGTAAAGCGGACACCGGGCCCATGTACGCCTGCGCGGCGACGCACATCCAGCACAATCACCCACTCAGGCCGCACGCCGGAGTGGCTCTCTTCCGTGGCCAGGTACTGCTGCACGGCGGCAGTGACCGACTCTTCGGGAGTGGTGGCACCGAAGCACGTGGTATTTGAAGTCGCCGCGGGCGACTCGAAAATCACCGCCTCCGACGGCTGAGTGGAGCAGTTGTCCACTGCCACGATCGATGGAACAGTGCACCCCCGCGACGCGGAGGTCCGCGGCTCTCGCGCGATGACGAGGCGGTAAGCGCAGCGTCGGATTGGGTTACCCAGATCCAACCGATCGGCGCTTTCATGGGGCTCTCCCGTCAGATTCTCCGCAACGGGGTGTCCGTAGTCGCGTGGGAGCGACGTGAGCGCCGCATGCAGTGCCGGTGTAGCCGGGCTGGTGGCTGCCCCACTGGAACTTGCTGGCGTCAGGGGCTGCAGTAGAAGCGGCGAGCCGTAGCCCCAGTTGCCCAGCTCGTAGCGCTCTCCGACCACGCCGAATCGGGGAGGTATCTGCGCCTCTGCTCGCGCCCCGCGGGGCTTGGCAGCCGGGGCTGCCGCAGTGGCTGTCGGAAACAACGCGTTGAGAAGGCCCTCCTCTAGTCCGATGGCAATGACCGCCGCGGCGACGCGTGGCGCACCGCGTGATGCCGACACGAGCTCACCGGCTGCGACAGCGCCCGACATCGCGAGAAAGGAGGCGGTCGGCGCGGAGCCGCGGATGGGCGTCAAACGGCTTCCACGGCGTGGAGAGAGACGCCCCGGGGCGACACAGCCGTACGGGTACCTGAATCGACAGAAATAATGATACTATGCGCAGGCGCGGTCCACGAGGCACGAAGCCGCCGCCGTGTGCCGGCCTTCACCTCTTCCGCTCCACAGCGAACGCCACCCCCCTCCCCCCCCCACGTGTCGCTGCTCTTGCGGGCACAGCAGCGCCACTGGGCTTCACACCAACGTCGCTGCAAGCTAATGCGGCGACGACCCAGCAAAAAGCACCCACGCCCACGCTCGACAACCACCAGGCACGCAGCAGCAATGCGAGAAATGGAAGCGGTGAAGCAAGGGAGGGAAGGGGGGGGGGGAGAACACAGTGAAGG
>PGOM01000103.1:28437-39273 GCA_002921335.1 Paratrypanosoma confusum | reverse complement strand
AGCGCGGTGGATGTTGCCCCGTGCGCCTGCCTGCGCCTTACGCAGCCCGGGCCTCTCGCCCCTCCCGCCTCACCCAATGCCGCGCAGCCCTCACGACCTCCTCTGTGGGTACGCATACAGCGGCCGGCTCCCCGAGGCGCGGGCGTCTGCAGATCCTGAGCGTATGGAGGGGGGGGGATGGGTGCTACCCCTCCACACCCTTCCGCTCCTGCTCCTTTCTACCTTCCTACTTCACGGATGCCCACACGCCGCACCCTATGAGAAACCAGTGACTTTGTTGGATCGTGACACGAGTCACTAGCGGACAGACCTAACATGTTTCATAGAAAAGCGGTAGTGCGGCGCTGAAAGTCACCATCGGTGAGTTCGAAGAAAAGGAAGAGGGGGAGGACATCCCTGCGACACTCAACACCGATTCACACGCGAGGTCTTCCCACCTTCACCCCGCTTCCGCTGCAGCCACCCAGATACTCCCTTTTCACGCGGTATTCAACGGAACCATATCAATATCTCTCTCCTCTCCCTCTTCGCACTTTCTTCGTGATGCCGTGCCCTCAGTACGTGCACCTTCCTTCTCTCACTTCGAAGCGATTTTTTCTCGCGTAGCTGATCCCACCTTCGTTCCAGTCTCGCCGCACTTCTACACTCCATGTCCCCCGTTGCCCCACTCCTCCGCGTCTGCCCTCCCCGGTACACTGACCCTCCCTCTCCCCCTCTCTGCCATGCAGACTTTTCAGCGGCGTCCCACAGCGCTACCTCCGCGCCCCCCAGCATGTCCTAAATTCATTGAAGACGTACGTAGTTACTCGCGCGGATGATGCCGAGCCACGTACTACTCATGGTGCAAGCACCGGCACGCCGGCCATTGTTTGGCCGGTTAAATGGAAGCAGCCGCGACGGTGCAATACACCCGTAATGTGAAACGGTCTAGGTGGTAGCAATGCGGGGCGGGGCGGCCTACGCAAGAACGGAGAAGTGAGCCTCATGGCGAGCGCGAGCCGAGGAAAAAAAGCAGCGGTGGTGGTGGACTGCTGGCTCGTGCATTGGAGTGAGAGGCACGTGAAAACGAAGTAACAGCCGATTTGAAGAGGCGGTGCTGCCGCCGTAGCTAGCGACACCACTGGCTGCGAACAACTTGAAGCACCGGGTCAGCCCCCGCGTAGATATACCATCCACTGACAGTGCGTTTGTTGCCCATGCCGTATCGCCCGACGTCGCGGTTAATGCGGTGCTCAGTGCTGTTAAGGGGAATTGCGAGTGAAGAGGTGATGCGGAGGTGCGCAATGAGACCCTCAGTGAAACTTTTGCCATTGTCAGCGGCCTCAGCAGGATCGCGGGAAGTGGATGCAAAGCCTGAGGGCGGATCGCGGTGCGCTTGTAAGAGAAACTGCACACGCCGCGTCGATTTTTTCTGCTCCGAATACCAGTGCGGCACCTCCGACCACACCTTTGGCGCCTTGGCTCGGCCGTACATGTGGTACACGATGTTTCGCTTCGGGGAAAAGATGTCGAAGCCGTGCGTCCACGCACGCACACTGTAGAGCACTTCCTCCCCGTCGAAGATGTACTCTAGGAACGGGTCGAACGGGACATCGCGCAGAATATACCCACCAGCGAACAGAAACCCGCCAGCGGCCCACGGCTGGGGGTATTCCAGTGAACTCGCTCGGCCACTCGTGACGATCGCGTTGAGTCGCACAATGCCGTAACCCTTCAGAAACTCTCCTTTACACAAGTACGCAGTAGTCTGTCGCTCTAGCTGAAAACTAGGCCTCTCCGCTTCGAACGCCTCCGGGTAGTGCGACAGGATCGCCTTGGGGTGCTTCATCTCCAGGAAGTACGTCAAGAGGCGGACGTCCCAGTGCGGTACGAAGCGGTTGTGCGAGTCCAGCATGAAGTAGAAGTCCTCGCCACGATAAAGCAGCATCGCCATGTAGCGGCCGTAGGTCGGCCCCTTCGCCTCAGATGGTTCGATGTATCGCACGCGGACGTTGTCTTGGAACTTGCAAAAGTACGGATCCTTGAAAAAAGTGTCACTGCCCTCAGGAATCTCTGTGAGTGGCGGAGACCCCGGCGCAGGGCAGTGCAAGCTCTGCGCTTGCTCCAGAGCCACCATGCACTCGACGTCGGCTGGTTGCGGGTAGTGGTCTCCGCCATACTGTGGGGGGCGTGCGCTGCTATAAACGTGCCAGTGGTTGCCAGCGAGATGCTGCTGTGCGATGCCAAGATAAACGCGGGCGATGTGCTTTGCCTGTGAAGCGAGATCGACCACCATGTTGGAGCACTCGGCGTCACGAAAGCTCGCGATGCTCATAAAGTACGTTGCGCTTTCTTCCAAGCGAAACTTTTTACTCGGCCCTACACTCGGCAACTCAATCTCGTGGTCATCTGGCTCCAAGATGTTGGTGGCTGTAGGCACCTCCTTTTGCCCCGGCCCATCGGCCAACAGCATATCACGAAAAAACGGAGCCAGCGCCATGGCGCGACCCCGGCGGTCGGTCGCATCAACATCGTCACGCCGGATCGCGTACGCAGGCACCTGGGCGTGGTGGAACCGGTGAATGGGAAAGTACGCTCCTCTCCACGGCAGCATCGGCGGCCTCGTGAGGTTTTGCGTCCCACTGTGCGACCGCTCCTCGACAACATGTGGAATGCCCTTAGAGCCAAGGGACAAGTACGACCGTGTGAATATGTTCAGGTGCGGCGACGTGGCCCGCGTTAGCGCATCGCGCTCGCGCTGGATGCGCTTGAACTCATCCAGTCGCCAGACGTCTAGTGCATTGTCTCTGTCCTCCACCGCACCGAAGAACTGCAGTTGTAGACCATGCGCCTCGGCGTCATCGATGTTCCAGGAGGGTGCTAGCGCTGGTGAAGACGTTGCCGCTGCTTTAGGGAGCGACCCAGTCAGGGTGTTCGATGGCTGTGGAGAGGAAGTGTTGCTGGGGGTCACCACAAGTCGAACAAGCTGTTCAAGTCCACTACCGCTTCCCTTTGGTGGGTGCCACTGATGCAGTGCCGTGATCACCGTCACGAAGTGCACCAGCTCCTCATAAAATAGCTCAGCGCTCGGTGGGTGCGCCATGACTCCATCGAGCGACACCGCGTCCAGCACACTTCGCGTCCGCGATGCGCTGTGTGGTACTGAGGTACCGTGCCCGCTTGCCGCGTCGTCGCTGTCCAAGTGACTCAGGCTCGGTGTGAAGAAAGGTCTCCTCCCGCGCGACCCCCATGATGCCCCCAGCGCTTCGAATGAAGAGAGTGGATGGGTCAGCCGGAACACTACGCGCTCGCGCGAGGGAGCTGACTTCGTGTCGAGGATCAAGTACATGGAGTAGCCAGCAATTAATCCACAGAAAATTAGAAGAGCCGCAATGATACACAGCAAACTGCCCAGGACCCAGCGCCGCGCGATAAAGCATTGCCCTCGCTCCATCCATGACCATTTGAGCTTCGAGTCTACCGAGATCGTGGCATGCACCAGCATCCGCTCCAGCGGACCACAGAGCAGCTCGTAGCACTGTTCCCATCTGGAGCGCCACGTTGCCGTCCCCGAGGGTGCTGGCTCGTTGAGATGCGGCGAGCGCGTTGTCGCTCCTCGCACGGAGGTCGGTCGCCCGTTTTTCAGCTCATCGCCATGGAGCGGAAGAGCCCCGTGTCGCACGGAGCGGTGAATCATTGGCCGTTACCACGAAAAATTCACCACACGCTGAGTCTGGAACTCCCCCTCCTCCTCTTTTCCTTTGCTGACTTTTCAACCTACCTTAACTTCCCCCCTGAACTACGAACTTGGGGCACACGCACGCGTCAACACCAGCGGAACCGTAGGTGATTTTTTTTTTTTACTGAGTAGCCCGAATGGAAAATGTGGGGGGAATATTCTTCTGTGAGAGCAGAGAAGAAAGTAGGTGTGGGTCGTTCGAGCTCCGCAGCAGCGGGGTCACCATACCCGACGCTGACTCGCTGCATCTGGCTTGGTTCAGCGAGAGCGGCTTGGAGGCATCCGCCTCAAGCCGAGCCCAGCCGTGCTTCGCTTCTCTAACCATCACCTCACGCACACATACACCAAGGTAGTGGCCAGGGTAACTTCCGCAGGAGAGAGAGAGAGAGCTGCGTGGCGCATGAGAGAGGTGTGAGCCACACGATTTTGTGACTGTTGGTGGCGCTTTCTGCTGGGTTTTTTCTTGCGGAAAAAGACGGGATGCGGGGAGAGGAAGGAAAAAGGTAATGATGTCATAGAAGAAGGAGGGATAGAGAGAAAGCTGGTTTGGCGAGCGCTTGCTGGGGGATTATTAGCGGTGGCGTGGCGCAGTTTCCGCACAGTTGAACTGTACTTTGATGTAGCAGTAAAATGAAAGCACCAGGAGACTGGTAGAGCGGCGTCAGGGCATCGATGAAATATCAGCCTAAGTAACGGAAGCCTGTGTCTCACCCGCCTCCCATCCACCGCGCACCGCGCCGTGGAGGCTCCGTCGGGTGGATGCAGAGGTCCGGAGCCGCACGCGAGGCGACGGCACGTTGAAAGGAGGGAGTCACCCCGATTTCCACGGTGGCTTATGGCGGCTTGAGCCACGGCTTGTCGGGTTGACACCAGTTCCTGGACACAACATGAGTCGTGGGGTTCACCCCAGCGTAGGCATACCAAGCCTCGACGGTGCGATCGCGGCCCATCCCGTACCGGTTCACGTCAATGAGTACCATGGAATCTTGCGTATCGGTAGGCACAACCAGCGAGTTTCCGCTGCACGCCGGTGAGGCGTCACATTGCACGCTCTTCATGTCCGCCATCACAATCGCCGACTGGTTGGTGTCGTTACTGGCCGAGAGGAGGCGCTGCACCTTCTGGCGAAACGCTACGAGCTCTGGGCGAAACGATGACTTCAAAAGAAACTGAATCCGCTTTCGCGCGTGCGCCTGGTACAGCGCCCACTTGGTGACCTCATTCCAGTACTTCGGTGCCGCTGCCCGGCCGTACATGTGCTGTACAAAATGACGGTTAGGTGAAAAAATGTCGTAGCCATGCGTCCACGCACGCACACTGTACAGTATCTCCTCCCCGTCGAAGATGTGAGGCAGAAAAGGGTCGAACGGGACATCACGCAAGATCGAGCTGCGGCTAAAGAGAAACCCGCCGGCGGCCCACGGCTGCGGCATATCAAACTTCGACTCCGGTGTTGGGACATATCGCCCCTCGAGACGCAAATAGCTGAACATCGGAAGGAAAAACGCGTTGCACAAGTACCCCACCATCGGCTTATAAAACTTTTTCGGAGAGTTGCCACCCAAAGCGTCTGGGTAGTGCGACAGGATCGCCTTGGGGTGCTTCATCTCCAGGAAGTACGTCAAGAGGCGGACGTCCCAGTGCGGTACGAAGCGGTTGTGCGAGTCCAGCATGAAGTAGAAGTCCTCGCCGCGATAAAGCAGCATCGCCATGTAGCGGCCGTAGGTCGGCCCCTTCGCCTCAGATGGTTCGATGTATCGCACGCGGACGTTGTCCTGGAAGAAGCAGAACCCACTGTAGATGTTGAACGGCGCCAGTCGATCCACTAGGGGCAACGTAGCATACAGGCGCATAAACTGCGAGACACAGTCGTCGTCCTGGTACCGAGAGTGCTGCTGGGCAATACCAAGGTACACTCGATCAAGAAACGCCGACTCCGCGGCAAGGTCGCGTAACATCGGTCGACATTCCACATCGCGAAAGCTCGCGATGCTCATAAAGATCGTGGCACGCTCCTCCTCTTTGAGAGGGAGGCGAAATCGCGGGATGTGCGGCGTTCGCACGCGGAGTTCAGGCATGGAGTGATACCGCCGCAGGGGGTAGTACACATTTCCCGCTTCGCTCACGCCAGCAACATCTCCTGCAAAAGGCTCGCCCACCGAGTCGGAGCCATCCTGCGGGCTCCAGTTCATGTGAAACGCACGCAACGCCACCTGCGCGGCTGATCGTGCAAGCCTCCCTGGCGATTCAGGAGGAGCATTCTCACTTCTGAACGCCGTCCTGTCAGCGACCCGTTCAACCGATGGGTGCGAGGAGGATGAAGTATGCGTAGGGGCCACGTTAGAGGCGCTGGCAGTGGACCCTCGTGGCCTCCCAGCGGGGCGTGACCCCCGTTTACGGTAGAGCCTGTGGAGTGCCGAGGAGGGTAGCTCCTCATCACTCACGAGTAACAGCCACGCGAGTTCGTCAAAAGGGCTGTGGCGGGGGTCGTCGGTGTCTAGCAGTCTCGTCATCAATGTGTGCAGCTCCGCGAGCTGCTCCGAGAAGATCTGGCGCAGATCAATCGCCTCCTCCACCGCCACAGCCCCTTTGTTACTCGCATGTTCAGCGGATGGGCTTCCAAGCTGGGTCCTCATGCGAATCTTTTGGAATCGGCTCGAAAGGAGCGTCGCAATCATGCGGTACCACGGCGAGCCGTGGGTAAGAAGGTACTCGCGCCGGGGATCCCCGTCTGAAGATTGCGGTGCCCCACTCTGTAAGTTGCTAGACTCGCTGTTAGCCATCACTGACATCGAGCCGTTGCCGGCGATGAAGATCTGTGGCGCGGCAGTCGCCTTCGCCATACCTAGCGATGTCAAAGCCCGGTTAAAAAGCTGCTTCTGGAGGCGGCGGACACGCCCCTCTTCGGGGCTTATGGGCACGCGGATTTGCCGTTGGGCCCCCAGTGACCTCTTCTCGTAATTTTTCTGACCCTCGTAGAGGAGACGGGGGCGCTCCAACTCGAGAAGAAAGGCATCCCCCGCAGCCGGCTCCTCCGTCCTCACGGTCGTGTCGCGGTACTCTAGGCGGAAGCGCTCGTCCAGAACGTCAGGAAAGTCGTACTTGCGTATCGTTTGGCTCACAATGGCGCCTCGGTCTGTCAGATGCTTCCCCAGTCCAAAGGCCTGAAGCAACATCTGCCGCCACCCCGAGGAAGAGTTGGATTTTCCTGACCCTCCCGGCTCGTCTTCGATCATTGCGTAGAGAATCAGGATAAGGAACGACGTGAGAAACAGAAGCACCACCACCATCGTAAAGAGCAAGAAGATAACATTGCTTGGGGAGGCGAAGAAGCGATTCGACGCTTTCGTGATGCGTGTGATGAGTGAGGGCCGATTGGGCTTGGCTCGCCCACGGACGTCATGTGCTGCTGCGTCGTCCGGCGGAGACTGGGCACCGCGGCGCACCCCACCGGTCCACAAGCGAGAAGTCCCTCGATGGACACTGTTCGAGGGAGCCGGGCGCTCTGGCCCGGATCCCGTCGCTTCCGTGTGTACTTTCAGCCGCCGCTGAGCATCGCCCGGCCACCTTTGAGATTGCGAGGGTAACAGAGTGCTGCGGCTGGCGGTCTCGCGAGGCTCGTTTGGTCGAATGAGGAGCGGTTGGTCACACTGCACCTCATGTTCGTCACGGGACCACTTCGAGTTCCATCTGTGAGGGTCGCTTGAGCTTGAGTGTGGAACTCGGGACGTTGCGTCCATTTTTTCTCCGATATGTAACGACTTCAAAAACCACGTCGTCCACGGAGGCCCTCCTACGAGTCGCCACCACCCAATGGTGAAACGCAGCTGGTGGTGGCGTTGCTGTGATCTTCGCGGGAGGGAGGGTCCATCCCGTGGGCCAGCCTTGGGCCGGTGCGCTGGTGGCGGAGGCAGAGGTGGCAGCGACGGTGCCAGCGGGGGGAAAGGGACGGAGGCAACACGAACGGTAGCGGCCTCGCCCACCGCACCGATTTCCGCGAGCCGCGTGGCGCGCATGGCCCGCTCCCGCACCCCGCCTCTCTTGCGGGGGCCCGCGGCGTCAGCACGACCACACCCCGCACTCTCCTGCCCGCTACCACCGCAGCCACCGCCCGAGCTTATTCCCAGGTAGCACACGGTATACGTCATCGTGGTCATTATTTTTCGTTTCTGTTTTATTCGTGTGTGAGAGAGAGAGAGAGTGAAAGAAGAGAAGGGGCTGGGCCACTTGGTCAAAATCTTCAACGCGGCGGGAAAAAAAAAAGTTCTCCTTCCTTTCAACCGTTGATGAGTCGCCACGGAGTAGAGCTATTTGGGGCGCGAGAGAGGAAGAGTGGAGGAGACCTACCAGGCGCGGTCAGCGATAGGTCGGCGGCTGAGGTGTTTCATCCGCATCGACGACTCGAGTGACGAGCGCAGCGTCTCATGTTCGATCCCAGCCATCTCCAGAGCATGCAAGATGCGGCCAACGTCGTCTTCGTGCAGCTGCTCGCCTCTCCTGCCAGCCTCCTCGCCGAGCGTCATAAAAAATGTCGGGCTGCGGTAGCCTACCATCGCGTACGCGAGCACCACGTTCGAGAGCTGAAATCCGCTCAGAGACGTGTACCCATGGAGGCTACCAGTGCCGCAGCCCAGTTCCAACGGCTGTAACGCGGCAAGGAGGAAGTGCAGCGCCTCTTCCGTTGCCAGTTTAAAGAACACAATGGCGGTGCACAAGACTGCGATGTGAGAGGAGGTCAGCGTCACCTCCAGCGTCCACGACGATGCTGCCATTGGGTCGGACTTCGTGTCTTCCCTCGGTGCAGATTCGCTGAGGAAGGAGCGCAAGACCTCCTGAAGAAACTCCTTCCCCAGACCCGGCGACACGACGAGCCCAGCACTGGCGCTCGATGGCGCGGTATTGTGGTGAGGCGATATCCAACTGCGACCTGCGTGAGTGCCGGGGGTGGTTCCTGGAGCGAGCGTTAGCATCGATATGTGGACCGCCTTTACCACTCGCGAGGGCCCGAGGCCATTGAGGCCGCGCAGGCTGTGCTCAACGCGACGTCGCATCGGCGCGGCGTGGCTGTCTTCCTCAATCCTTGTGGCGGCGTCGAGCTCGCGCCGTACCGAGCGGCAGAAGCGGCTCCAGGCCACCACGCGGCGGAAGGAAAAGTTGAGCAAGGCAGAGGAGGAGGAGTGCGTGGGGCTCGCAGCCGCGCCAGCCTCGCTCAAATCGGCAACATCAGCCCGTCGCAGTTCTGCGGCGAACGTCGCCACCACGTTAGCTGTTGCGGCGGGGGAGGAGAAGAGCCACGCCAACCCAGCATCCGCCGCAGCCAGCGCCTGCAGATCCCCGTGGAGTGCGTCTTGCACCTCACTTAACCTAGAGCCGTTGCCACCCCGCTCGTCCACACCGGCCCCGAACTGGGGGCCTGTGAGGTTGAGTGGCAACGAGATGGCCTCGTGCATCGCGTGGGGCACGATAATCGCGGCCTCGATGACGCGGTGGAGCGCCCCCAGCGGGTCACGCACACTTGGCGCCTCGAGCGCCGCGGAAGTAGCGGGGGTGGGCTCCACCAGTCGGTATGCGGCGCGATGGTGCAGCGTCGCGGCGATGGTCGAGCGAAGGAGGTACATCAAGGACGACGCTGAGGGGGAGAGCTGAAAGATGGACACCGACAGGTGCAGCAGCCGCAGCAGGTTCATCTCAGGAGCCAGCTGAAAGTGCTGCGCGGTGAGCGCGGTGGAGTGGTACGCGACCTGCTTGGAGAGGTGGGAGAGCTGGTACTCCGCGTTCGCGGCTGGGACGCGGTGGCGATCTGAGGGCCGTCCGGCGTGGCGCGGTGACCGGACAGGCAGGCCAAGCACGACGCGCATCTGGTCGCGGATGTGGGAGAGGTGCTGCGTCACCGCCCGGATGTCGCGCTCGACCTCCCGCATCCGCTTCGCCTGATGGTGCTCGAACGCCTGCCGACGAAGCCGGCCGAGATCGCGCGCGCCGCGGCTCGAGCGACCGAGCGCGCCGTCCAGGGCCACCCCGCCCGCTGCACTGGACGTGGTCCCCCCGGCGTCTCCACCCGTCCTTCCCGGGGCCGCTTTGCCCGGCCCGTGCAACAGGTCCGCATCCAATGGCCGCACCTCCATTTCCAGCAGCGGGCAGCCGCTCCTCGTGCCAGCCAGCCCGTCCATACCCGAGTGGCGCATCGCCGTCGCCATACCCGTGAAGGCCGCGTTGTGCGCCGCGGCAAAGGTGGAGAATGCCGCTCGCCCCGCTGCGGTGGCCCTGCTGGAGTTGTTCGCCTCACGGGGCCCGGATGAGGGGCAGGCACGAGAGTCACTGCCTCCTGCTGCATGCGTCCCCCGTGGGGACCGCCGCGAGCGGCCGTGCACCCCCGTCGAGTGCGCTGGGCCACCAACGGCTCGTACGGCTACGACGAGGGCGTGGTGTAGAGTCGCCACGCCGACACCGCCGCGACTCCGTGCGCGGCTTGTGGCCAGTAGGTTTCCCGCGACCTCGGCGGGACGCGTCGACCGCATCGTGCGGCCATGCATTCCACGCGCGGTGCGTATTCACTGACGCGGGTGGTCACGGCGGACGCCCCTCCCACCCCACCCCACCCCCCTCACCGTACCCGACTGCCTCTGCAGCTTCACAGCCCCGTGTGCTTCTCCTTTCTAGTCCCTTGATCTCTCCCGCTAGTCCTTCCAAGGATGATGGGGAGTTGGCCGGTTGGGGAGGGGGGGGGGAAGGGAAGAGGAGGTAAGCGGGAGACACAGCTTCGGCCGCACCACCAGACGCCCCGCAGAGCAGCCGGTAGGTAACAGTCACGATATGGGGCTCAGGAGGGCAGCGGAGAGCACGCCTCGCACCGACACGGAGTACCCCCCCCCCCCGAGGCACCTGGGCCACGGCCACGGGAGAAGCCCCTGCCGTCCATCACCACCCATCGTCCCGTCGCTGCTGCGCCGTCTTGACTTCACCACGCAGCGACGCGGTCTCACACTGGGGCTCGCGCGTCCACGCGGCCACCTCAGGGCACCCGGCTTCCCCCTACGGCCCAACGCCTGTCGGCGACGACACCCCCCCCCTCCTTCCCTCCACCCACCCGCACACGCTCACACACATGCCACCCCCCC
>PGOM01000102.1:73868-84346 GCA_002921335.1 Paratrypanosoma confusum | reverse complement strand
CTTTAACCTTGGATTGGAAAGGGGAGGGCCAGGGATTGGATTAGGGCATATTCTCCCCCGTCCTGGCGCCAGGGGGGGTGGCCTGCTCGTACGGGAGGGGGGGTGGCCGGGCCGCACAAGGCGCCCCCCCGGCGCCCGGTCGCCAGCCCACCCGACCACACACCCCCGCCCACCCGACCACAAAGGCGCACACCCAACCAGCAGCGACCAGAGGGGCGCCACCCACAGCGACAGACCCTTAGGACCTAGGGTGGCTCAGACGTGTATTGGTAAACTAGTTAGAATACGTACTTTTAATGTCGCACGGTGGCGCCGCCATTGGAGCTCCGGCGGCAATCGTCAAAGTGCACGCGGCAGGGACACCTGCTGCGTTTATGACTCCTGAATTCTCATGGGTTTGGGGGGCTATTGCCCAGTACGATGGGCGGAGCCGAACGTATACGTGCCGCGCCAGTGACCCTGAGCCGGTAACCATTGATCGCATTATGGACACTGCGGAACAGCTGTGGGTACCTCAACCAGAAAGTATTGAAGAGGATGTAGATGATCTACTTCTACTCACAGAGCTTCATGAGGCATCTCTTCTGCTGTGCTTGAAGCGAAGGTACCTTCGTGATGTCGTGTATACGAACATAGGGCATATCGTGGTTGCTATTAATCCATTCAACTACAACATCTCTTGGTATAGGGATGAGAAAATGGAAGACTACCTTTTAGAGGGCGTCATGATCGAGAAAAATCTTCCTCACTCTTGGGCTGTTGCTCACAACACTTATAAGGAAATGGTTGAGTACAGAAATAATCACGCTATTCTTATCAGTGGTGAAAGCGGCGCAGGAAAGACCGAGGCAGCGAAGATTGTACTCAAGTACCTTGGGGCTTTGAGCACCCGCCTGGGCACTCTGGAGCAACAGGAAGCATGTTTGGAGGTCAGCAAACGTGTTCTTGCGTCCTCACCGATTCTGGAGGCATTTGGCAACGCGAAGACTGTCCGGAATGACAACAGCTCGCGGTTTGGTAAGTTTGCAACGATTCAGTTTGATCGTGCGGGGTTTCTAGTGGGCTGCTTCGTAACTCGATACCTCCTCGAAAAATCTCGCATCATTACCGCTGCGTCAAACGAGCGAGTATATCACTCTTTCTACCAGCTTGCTCAGAGCTCGATCGCGAAGGAGTTTGCCTTGCGGAACCCGAAGATTTACCGTATCCTAAGCACTGGGGGGACACTCGCCATTGATGGTGTCGACGATGCTGCTGAGTATGACGTAACGAAGCAAGCGATGACGGACATAGGGCTGAGCGAAGCGGAGCAGACTTCCATCTGGCGTGTTGTTGCGGGAGTGCTATTTCTTCAAAACGTGGACTTTACCGAAACGGAGGAGAGGGATGGCCGAGTGGCGAAGATCGACCCAAACTTGGCTCCAGTTGTTTCGCGGGCCTGTGAGCTGTGGGACATTACCGAGGAGGAGTTCAGAAATGAGTTGGTATCCTCGCTGATCGTGACAAAGCGAGAGCAGGTGCTCAAGCCGCTCAGTAAAGCTGCGGCTCAAGACACTCGGGACTCGATTAGTAAAAGCATGTACAACTGGCTGTTCGACTGGCTTGTGCACAAAATCAACGAGACCACGGACTGTGGTGCCCACTGTGATAACTGGATCGGCCTGCTGGACATCTTTGGGTTTGAGAACTTTCAGCGGAACAGCTTTGAGCAGCTCTGCATTAATCTGGCCAATGAGACGTTGCAGGACCACTACAACCTTCACGTATTCTCGCAGGATATGAAGGAGTGTAGGGATGAGGGCATCGATACCGCGGAGGTTCATTTCGTGGACAACAAGCCCTGCATTGAGTTACTGGTTGGAAAGATTGGCGTATTTACTCTACTAGACGAAGAGTGTGCTGTGAGTGGAAATGAAAGAAACTATCTCGCGAAGCTTGTTGCCAACTTTGGAAACCAGAAGGGTAGTGAGGCGAAAAGTGCGAAAGGTGAAAGTCTCACTGGAAAACCATCGCAGTATTTTGGTGTGGCTACAGGTAAGGCTATTGATAACCACTTTCGTATTAGGCACTACGCGGCAGTAGTGCAGTACTGCGTTGATGGATTCCTCGACAAAAACCGAGATGCACTTAAGGAGCCCATGCGGGCGATCTTGAGGGCTTCTCGAACCTCCCTAATTGCAAGTCTAGTCCCGGCTGCGCCAGATGAGGGCAGCCGTAATCCATCTAGTCGCGCTACCGTAGGATCCACGTTCCTAAAGCAGCTAAACGACCTTATGGGGGTCATCGGTGGAGCAGTACCTCACTGGATTCGATGCATCAAACCGCACCCGAATAAGGTTCCCAGGCAGTTCTCCCATAAGCTGGTGATGTCACAGCTTCGCTCGGCTGGTGTCCTTGACACCGTGACTGTTCGTAAGGCTGGTTATCCCATTCGAATCGCGAACGACGCTTTCGTACAACGGTATCGAGTGCTACTCAAACATGGTGGTAGTGGTAGTGGGTCGCATTCACCCAATATTGCCGCTCGGGGCCACCGCCGCATTACGGGGGAGGAAATCCGCAGGGAAATATCTCATGTTTTTTCTGTGCTGAATATTACAAAGGAAACTGGACAACTAGGTAAGTCCAAGGTATTTTTGCGTCAGGCGGCGTTTCTGAAGCTCAACCACGCTAGAGACGAATGCATGCTGCAATTTGGTGCTGTGATTCAGGCAGTAGGCCGTGGATGTCTCTGTCGATATCAGCTGTTTAGGGCATACCTAGTCGTGCACCGTCAGCGAATTCTAGAGGAAAAGCGGTACCGAGAGGAGCAGGAGCGAATAAGGCAGCACCTTGAGGAGGAGAGACGGCAGCGCGAGCGGGAAGAACGTGACCGGCTGGAAAGGGAAGAGAAGCTGAAAATACAGCGAGCAGCGGTTGAGATTCAGAGACGTGTTCGTGGACACTTGGCCCGGCGTCTGTTTGCTACACACTACCTCGATATCTGTCGAGCAAAGGAGGAGCACCTCTGCGATGACGCCTTGCACCTCTATCGTAGCTACGTTGCTTCATCAGAAAAGCGGTTGCGCATGATTTCCGACCGAAACTTAGTGATGGAAAAGCTACGTGCGCGTGGAGAGACGAAGCTGGTGGATTCCGATCGCCGGCGTGAGAGACTGAGGGAGCATCGTGAGGAAGCTTTCGCACGCATCGCCGAGGAGCGACGAAGAGTAGATGCTATGATACGCATGGAGGTCAAGGCAGAGATGCAGCGCCGGAGGGTAGCGGAGCGCACCTCTAAAGCTGAAAGCTTCGCTTACTACGATGCTAAGTGCGCCGAGAAACACTACTCGCGGATGAATCATGCTCACAGTAGTAAAATCGAGGAGGAGCGCCACTTTCAAGAAGAGTTGAAGTCACTTCTAGACTCTCACAGCGTAAGAGTTGCGTGCGACTCTGTTGCTGGCACCGAGTCTGATTCATCAGATGCCCATTCCCGATTCGCAAAGCCGGGGCTACTTAGCCACGTACCTTTGCGGGATGCTGCGTTTTTGTCTGTAAAGAGGCAGTGGACATGCCAAGAAGAATGGGGTGCGGAGCGTGAGACTCTTTGCTTGGCGACGGAAATCGATGGTCGTGGTGCAGTACGGAGTGGTCGGACCACTCTTTCCACGGGAGGTGCGCTGCATCCCAGTGTGCGCCTAAGTGCCAAGCAGCGTTTTCAGGAAGAAGCATTTAGAGTAGACACTGTGGAGAAGGTACTGCAACATATGGAGGCAGCTGAAGTGCTACGGGGGATTCATCAAGAGAAGTAGAACGGTAAACAGGGATATTCATACCCCAGGAGACTACCTTGCAAAGCGTGCTTTCCTTACCGTGTGCAACAGGCTCTCCCCTACTCCTTTCATTATGTTTCGTTTCGCACCTGTACTCCCTCGTGCAACAAAAGGCACGTAGAAGACCGGACTCACAGAGCATACTCGGCTCGTGTTGATGCATCATTGACTTACATCAGGTTCCCGCTTGTGCTGCATCGTTCGTTGGTAGATTCATCACTTTTGAGGAAAACCACTGAATATGATATCACCCTGACAGCGTGACTACATATCGGCTCGATCATGTTTGCTTATCACATATTCTTCACCATGCGTACACGCCCATATTTTCTTGCATCGCTGCTGAGGCTGAAGAGCTCTCCCCCTTCCCCACTCTTAGGTGCACAAGCCGAGGCGCACGTATGGCTTCCGAGGGCCGAAATCGAGGGAGAAGCTAATAACATGAACTGCTGTATGTGTACCTACGCGAGGCATCTCGTCAGCAAGAAAAAGAAGCGCACCGTTGTACCACCGGGGGAGCGCGGTCTGGAACATGGCGCCAACCTTGACCTGATCGAGATTCACCCACGTATCGTGTGTATGGGTGCTCCAACATCTGGGTACATGGCACTCTACCGAAACCCGGCTCGCGACGTGGCGCGCTACCTCGATGCTACATACGATAGCCACTACCTTGTGTTCAATCTTTGCCGAGAGAAGGAGTTTCAGTATGAAGCAGAAGTTTTTCATGGACGAGTCGTGCGGTTTCCTTTTCCAGATCACTGGTCGTGCCCCCTAGATATGGTTGTATCATTCATTACCTGTGCGACATCGTTTCTTGATTCAGATCCCCAAAACGTAGTTGTCATTCACTGCAAGGCGGGAAAAGGACGGACCGGTCTCCTTTCCTGTTGTCTACTAATGGCCGTGGAACCCAACGTAGCAACGTCTTCGGACGCAATCAAATATTACGGCGAGCGTCGAACCCGTGACGGGAGAGGACTCACGATTCCAAGCCAACTTCGCTATGTGCAGTATTATGAGCTGCTAAGGTCACAGTATGCAGGCCACCTACCAGCCGAGTTGCCGAGAGTTTCGTTGCTGGCAGTTGCGCTAGTTGGTATCCCATCGGCCCTTTCCATTTCTCATGTGAGGGTATATGTCAATGGCTACGACTTTGTCCAGATTTCGCTGGCTAGTGGTGTCCAAGTGACGTGCGTCGGGGGTGGGCAGCGCAAGACTGTGAGATGCCCGGATGCTAAGCCTTTGGTCACTAAGACCGTCACTGATGATGGCGTGAAGTGCGTCACTGTTGATTGTAGCAGCATCAGTTTGTTGTCGAACTACTGCGGTGACGTGCGGGTGGAGCTTCGCAGACGTGGCTCGTGGATTGGAGCCCTATCGGTAAACACCCTTTTTTTAAAGCAATGGTACCCTCTAGAGGAGTTGGATCGGCTATACAAGCTCACTAGTGTTCCAAAGAGATCCGGAATTGAGCTTTGGTACAGTAGTTTGCCGCTATGAAGGGTGGAGGGTAGAGCACGAGGTTATTCACCTTGCTGTTGCTTTTCTTGAATTGCAGAAGGGGACACCCTGGAGCTCAAAGTGAATCTGGATACGTCGGGGCCATTCTCGTACATCAACTACATTCCTGTCACAGGGGATGTGCCGCTTGCTGGCTTTGTCGGTGATGGAGAAAAGGTGGGGTCGACCCTGGGTGCTCGCTTATGAAATTGATCGCTGCCGCACTAAGGTCTGCACCTCTTTGTGTTGTGCTATGAGCAGCTTTCGCAGGCTTCAGCTTGTGAAGGGAAGATGTATACTACCGATACCGCAATAGGAAGAGAGGGCCGGGTGGGAGGACAAACGTAGTGTCAGTGGCAAGCAGTTAGTGCTACGTCTTCTTCGTGCTTCACGTAATTATACGGCTGGAGGTCACGTCACAGTACTATACCGACACTTGTAGCATTGACTCCCTCCTCCCGACTCCATTGTCTCGAGGATGACTGTCTTTCATACCAACTGGTACCGGGGGCCACTGCTTGCCCGCTATCGCTCCATGGGAATTCTGATGGTACTGCTTGTTGCCCTGGCTGTGGCAGTATTGAAGCTTAGGTGGACTCGCCGCTCTAATAACCGCCGTAGAAGCCCCCCTGGTATTTGTGAGGGGCCTCAGGAGGCATCCATGATCAATCAGGGGAAGCGGATAAAACACGATAAAGCCCAGGGCCGCTCGAGGCCGCTAACCGCTTTTTTGAATCTAGCACGTGAGAAGTCACTCCTGCTTTCAACACTTGCTGTTCCCCAAGCGTTGTCTGACGATCAGTTGGCGCGCTTCTATCCACGCCACTTCGAGTCACACGGGCATGTCGCCGTGGTCAGAGTAAACAACGGTGTTGCCCTGGACGATTTCAAACACTATACGGAATGCTTTGCTCGGTCACTGCTGCCACTTGTAATCGATGTTGTGGTTTGTGACACTGGTGGTATCAGTGGCGAACTTCGAACCCCTGTACATACGGTTGTGTGGCACGTGGAGCCTACGTCGCGAATTGTGGCTGCCAAAAACTCTCTAAAGGCGATGCTAAGGAAGCAGCCCTGTAGTCGTGGCTCAGCAAAAGGAGGTGACTGCGCTGGTCTCCTATGCACTCCCGAAATGAAGGCTGAGTTTACCGCTGCCACAGATTCTATCACATTCACTACCCACGTGGAAAACAAGGTGCTGTACAGCTTTGACGTCTTGAAGGTGATGTTTTCGAGTGGGAATACAAAGGAACGAATGCACTTTGGCTCACTCTCAGCCAAAGGAGAGACTGTTGTTGATATGTTCGCCGGCATCGGTTACTTCACCATCCCTCTCGCGATAAACGGAGGTGTAAAAAAGATCGTTGCACTGGAGAAAAACCCTTCGAGTGTGACGTTCCTACAATACAATGCGCTTCAGAACGGCGTGCTGGGGAAAGTGGAAATCTACTGTGGTGACAACCGGGAGGTAACAGGTAGCTCACTTTGCGGGCAGTGCGACCGGGTGATCATGGGCTACATCCCCGACTGCTCTGCGTTTTTGCAGCGAGCGGTGTCTTTCCTTCGGCGGGATAAGAAAGGGTACCCTACTGGCACGGTGCACTATCACTTTCTCGCCAGCAAGCAGCACGGCCATACTACCGCCATGCGGCACATTGTGAATCAGTTGGGAGAGGAGGTTGTGGGCTACGTGGAAGTTGAGGATATCCGACTCGTGAAGTCATACGCCCCAAATCGCTTCCACTACGTTGCAGACTTCAAATTTTCCCTGAGACTAAAGTAATGGGGTTGTCATTTTCCTCATTCCCACCGTCAGTAAACGGTTGGGCACGGTCGTACTTGTACCCCTCGCCTTTCCTAACCCTAGGCCTCGCTGCCTTCCCTGCCGTACACACTTCTGGCAAATCGCCTCTACGACTATTACACGTTTCGGATGGGCAAGTGTATGGATGTGGAAGCATGGCGTACCCTAGCTGAAGCTGAGGGACAGTGGTGAGGTAGTTAAAAACCGCCAATGTGCCTGATTTGGTGAAGGGAAAGGTGGGTGGAGCGGGCACCCAGGAACTCCGGGTTACAGTGTGTCTAACAGATGTTGGCTAGGACCGCTACTGACGTGTTCAGCATCACTCACATAATATTGAGTGGTGCGTGCTTCCTGCAGATTGGAACCCCACTCGGAAGAGTTGCTAGTAGCTCTCTGCCTTCTTGTATTCGGGAGTGAGCGACTGCACCGTCGCACCAAACACTGTGGGTAGTGGTTCCTCTTCCGTGTGTAGCAACTTGGTGTTTTTCAGAGGCGAACCGCGGTCGGATAGGTCAGAGGCAATCTCTGTTTCTAGTGGCTGGAGGGACGGCACCGCTCGTGGCAGACGGTGTTCATTCCCGTGCGGAGCAACTGCCCCCACTCCCATTCACCTCGGGCCGCATGGCGGACGCACAGAGCCAGAAATCCGTGATTCGTACCATCATCCTCCGCCGTGTGACACTGGCAAGCGATGATGACACTAGTGACGCTACGGCACAGCTTGACACGATAGTCGGCTCTTCCGACCTGCGTGACTTGTTCTACCAGTGCTGTGCGGATATCATGGAGGAAGATTCCAAAAAAAGGCATGGGATATGTACTTTGTTACTCGAGTACGTTGCTGGATTCCCACCGTCGAGGTATGAGTTGGAGGCATTACGCACGATGTGCATTATATTTTCAAAGGAGTCTCCAAAGATCGATGGGGTTCTTGATGAACTGCTGGATGCGGTGGAAACGTATCTGAGGCGGCGCCCGCTAGATCGGTCACCGACGATCTCTCTTCCACTACCTAGGCGCGTCGTCTCATTCGGCTCGAGCGATGTGGTGAGCGACCGGGTTAGCTACACTCGTGTGTTTGGCCTGCAGCCTCTGCTGGGCGACGTTGGCAGTGGTGCACCATTTATTTCCATCCCCCAGTGGCAACGGAGAGAAGTGTGGCGGGTCGCCGAAGAGAAGAACGCAGATGTTTCCCCAAGCCTCACCCTCAGGTCTCACTGCGGAGTCCTTAGCTGCCGGGACTACATCAATCAAGCTCCGCTCCTATGCACTGCCGCGGTGCTTGAAAAACACATCGGTACACTGAACTCGTACCACCAGCACTATCGCACGAACCCAGAGGTTATACGTGCGACGATGCTGCTAACGAAGGTAATGTGCGACGGCTACGTAGAAAAGATTCCTCTGCGCTCGGGGTACACATTCTTTCGCTCCGTGAGTATCTGTTTTCTTCCCACGTATTTCGCCATGATGGAGAGCGAGTACGTTTCTGTCCGAAATCACGTGTACAGTATGATTTTGACCTTAGGATTACACTTTCAGCTGGTGGACACCCAAAATGTTTACCCTGGCTGCACGCAGGCCCTTGAGGAAGAGCTCGTTTGGTTGCTTCAAAACATTGTCCACAAACAAGTCTGCCTTGAATTGGTGGATGACATGACGTGGAAGGCTGCGGCGAAGTGCGTAGCCGCTGTGGTTCCTCCAGCCCACATGCACCGCATCGACGTGCGAGCCCTCTCGCGTTTCATGCGCATACCTGAGGTGGCGGCCTTGCACCCCCACGTCTTCAGTATGTTCTCCAAAGTATTTTCGGGGAAGTTGCTGTGTGGATCCGAGCGGGAGGGAACGCGTGGGAGAATTCAGCTGAATCCCGTTGAGTTTGGGCTCCTGGGTAGTACTGCCGTGTCGGAGGTGCTGCAGTTGTATCGCCTGTCAATGACTCCAGCGGCACGCACGTCCCTGTTCCGAGTGGTAGTTGCTGTGGCTGTGGGTTCGATGCGTGATGAAATCACGCCGATCAGCACCTTCGAATCCGCGCTGGCCACTCTAGAAGACCTCGAGTGTCCTTGGTTCCTTCATGGGCTGTTGTTCTACCAGTCGTACAAGACGCTACGAGAGTTACCCACGCAGATTACACATGACCTGGACCGTATCGAAGAACGCGATGTAAAGACGGCTGCTGCGAAGATCGTGAAGCGAATCGTGCACCTCATCGAGGAGGAGTCCAGGCTGCCTGAGATCATCATCCGCAGCTACAGAACTGCGTGCGAGGTGAGAGGTGGTTCGCGGGCAGAGGCGTTGGCAAAGCTAGGGGAAGATGCAGTGGCTGTCGTTCCGCAAATGTTACTGGATGATGAAGACGGTACCCTCCACCAACTAGGATGGCGCATGCTGCTAAACTGCTTCCGTATTCTCAGTGAATACCTACCCCCTGAGCGATCGAAGCCTATCACACGCCGGCTCATCGATAACGTAGTGAGCTTCAACGGTGGCAGTGGGACGGCCTCATTGACCAAGGTGCGGGCTGTGTGTGCTGATGTACTCACGTCTCTCGCGATGCTCAGTGGAACTCAGCCAACCCAGGCGGTGGAGGTGTTTGAGAAGACGCTAGATGCGTTCTTGGCGTCTTGCACTGTAAGCGACGAACCGGCCATGATGCATCTGGTCACCCGCATTATCGGCCTGATGGCGGTGAAGACCAGCACACAGTGCGAAGCGGTACACGAGGATGTGACGCACATGTGCCTTCATGGCACCTTGAAGATCTCGGCCGCTGCGGCGGAGAGCTTTGGGGCACGCATGCTGTGGGCGCTATACCGCAATTTGCGCACCACTGACGCGGAGGTGGGGTGCCGGGCCAGGTTCCTCTTGATCTCAACACTTTCGGTACTGGACGTGCCGAACTCCTCAGCGCAGCTTCGCGCGTGGGCCACTGCCCTGAGTGATCCTCATGCGCCATCCGCGCTTGTGGCAGCGCAGAAGGTGGTGCGATTATGCCGTGGCTTCGGCCATGAGAGTGCAATAGGAACCGCGACAGACTCGGCGTTTTCATCGGCAAGTGGTACGATCTACTCCCTTGCCGTGGGGGTCATTGAAGCCTTGTACGGAAAGTCAGCTCCTAGTCGTATCTGAG
Organism: Paratrypanosoma confusum; assembly: GCA_002921335.1. NCBI lineage: Eukaryota > Euglenozoa > Kinetoplastea > Trypanosomatida > Trypanosomatidae > Paratrypanosoma > Paratrypanosoma confusum. Next base: position 74,091 of record PGOM01000102.1, on the reverse strand, counting down.
AAGTGATTGGCTGCAGGCGCCACAGCCGGCGGAGAAAACCGTGAATGACTATGGTGGGGGTGGGTGCTGGGGAAGATGGGAAACATGATGGGCGTTAGGGGTGCTGGACGGCATCGGTGGAACGGGGTGCCACTGCGGCTGGAGGCCCCCATGCACCCCGTCGTCAGTGAGAGTGGGTAGCGTTCGGGCCCTCCGTACGTGTTGCTCGTCCTCCCCTTAATTC
>PGOM01000100.1:145863-156208 GCA_002921335.1 Paratrypanosoma confusum | reverse complement strand
GGGAGGAAATTGGGCGGGGGGCTGGAAGGAGGGAATAACGTTGCGGGTGTGGGCTGGTCCTTCGACACATCCTCCTCGCACGGCCGCCACGGTGAAGCACCACAACCGTAAATGATCAAGCATACATCACACACATACACCACACACATACACACATACGCAGACAAACAAGGAGTAGGAAATTAAATTAAATTAATAGTAATCAAATTCATTAGATAATTAGTATTGTTGCTGTCTGTGTCGGGTTTTATTATCAGTACTATTATCGAATCCGACAGCAACAGCAACGACGATAGAGTAACGACAACAGCTGTGACAGCAGCTATACGGTTAATCATCATGAGAATAGTTACAATTGGATTTTGTATCACCACTCATACCACGACAACACATTAGTATAATTATTCTTCTTCGTGTTATTAGTAATCATTTTTACTGATATCATAATGACGGTACCAACCCTTTCATTGCCTGTGACGCACTGAGTCATCCAAATAGGTGATGATGAGAAACGCGGGGAAGGGAAGGGAGAGGTAGGGCGCAGCGGCGGTGCCTTCGACGTGGCAGCGGGCCGCAGCCCAGATTCCGCTACGCCGGGTCCACAAGCTCAAGCCTGACATTCGGCGAAATCCACCTCGGGGAGCGGGTGATGCTACACATCGATAGTGTGCGCGTGGAGCTGAGTGCCACAGCCGCACACTGCGATGGTGGAGTCAGAAAAGTCGTGGCCGTGCTGGGGTTGGACGACCACGTTGGTGTGAGGTCGATGTGCCGGTCGGATGGTGGCGCATGTTTCGATCTCCGTGCGTAGCTGTACACGGACGGCAGCAGCTGCTGCTCCCCGGGCCGGGAGTGCGGCAGGGGCGTATGAAAGGCGGTTAGAAAGTTCATACCACTTCGGCCGCCTTTGGTCGACGATGACTCAATGAGGGGGGTGAAGAAGGACCCGGGCGAAGGCATTGATGAGTGGGTGACGCTGCAACACGACGCATCGTAGCTAGAGCTACGTTCCTCCGCGAGCATCCACGATGGTAGCGGCGAGTGGGTGAGAGAGAACGTATCCTCCGCCACGATCACGATGCTCGGCGGGGCGACCAGCGGCGGTGGGGTAGGATGCAGGGCTCCACCGCCAACGCCGCGTGTCTCCTCACGCAGAGGGGTGGCCACTGAGCGAGGCCACTCAACCAATCCCGGAGTGGTCACCACACCCCCTCGGCAATACGAACTGAGGCTGGACCGCGCTGCGTGGCCCAGCTTGTTGCTAACGGGCGTGGCAGTCGCGCGCATGGTATGACCGCGGCTGGGCCCCGGCAGAACGTAGTGCACCACCAGTGGCGGCGTCCCCGTGGCTGAGAGCGGCCGCGTGCTGACGGAGAGCGGGCTCCGCCTCTCCCTCTGGATCACCTGCATTGTCTGAAGAACGAGAAATTCGCTCTGGACGTACGTGTCGTGCGACACGAAGGCGTCAAATCCTACTTCCTCCAACAGAACCAGCTCCATCTGATTTAGTGTTTCGAGGGGAACTCCGAGAAGACTGGCGTAAAACGCGTTGCAGCGAAATGAGTCATCGTGAACCTTGGCCATAACCATCAGCGCGGCGACGAACAGCAGCGGCAGTGTCCGTGGAGAGAAGTAGCCACCGTCTCCGTCAGACTCAGAGCCGCTGATCATTTGGGTGCTGCTCCAGGAGTCGGCCGTGCTGCGCAGCTTTGCGTCGGACAGCGGCAAGCTACCCGGAGAGAGCGGGGTGGATGTGTCGCGCATACCCGGGGTCACAGTTCCCAGGCCGTCCGGCGAGCTGGCAGGGGGCCTACCGCTATTGAGGCGCACGCTGCCGCATCGGGAGCCGCTGTTACCACGCCCCACCGGCACACTGCGCATCATCGTGGCAAGCAGGCGGTCCAGTAGGGCGATGGTCATCGGGTAGCACTCAATGCTGACCTTCGAGTGGCACAGGAGTCGGTAAAGAATCACTGGTAGAGGGACATCGCTGAGGCAGCACGCCGCAGCAATCCCAGAGCCCTCAGCGCCCGCGGGGTTTGGAAGTGTGCATGGCGGCTGCCGCGAGTCGTCGGCTTCCGTTGGCTCCGTCGCGTCGCTGCAGGGCGTGGTGGCCCGGTAGTGGAAGGGTGGCTCTCCACTCATGATGCGACAGCTACTCAGCCGGGAAGGTGCTTTGCGATACGCACCGGACTGAACCTCCGCGAAGAACCGTGCGCAAGTCGTTGGGGCGTCATCGTGTGCGCAGCGCCAACATGGCGCGTTGGCCCGGTCGCCACCCGCCCATCGCGACAGCAGAATCTCCTCCATCGCGAGGATGAAGGCGCGGCAGTTGTGAAAAAAATCGCAATGCGTCGCAAGAGACTCCTCCGTGAGGCTCTGCAAAACGTACTCCTCACAGTTACGATCGTACATCCCGTACGGCGTAACATGCACAGCTTGGGAGGTCGTGCCATCCTGCAAACCCCCAATCTCCAGCGAGTACCGCAGCGCGGTCATAGTGTCCGCTAACGCGAGCGCCACAAACACCCCCCCACACTCACGAGCACCGCGACACTCGTGGACAGGCAGGGGTGGTAACACTTCTTTCTTCTCTCTCTCTCTCTTTCTCTGTCTCCCTTTCTCTTACCTTCTGTCGCTCAGCACCACAACCACACCGAAAACCACGGGCAAATCGGGGTGGTGGAGTGGTGGTGACGAAAAGGGAAGGCGTGGTGCTGTAGCTTTTGGAGAAGAAGCGATGTGCGCGGAAGCTCGAACGTGAACGCACACGCAGGACCTGAATAGGAAAAGGGACCTGCTGCCACCCTCCAGTAGAGACACACACACAACGCACACGCACACGCACACGCACAAAACGCACACACTTGCGCACGATCTCCCGCCAACGGCGACACCCAAACCCCTAAACCTGCACACTGGAGTACTCGGCGGCAACCGCACACCGCCGCCACGATCACGCGCACGTTGTCGTTCACAAGCAACAACGACAAGGGCTGTCACAGATGTGGTTCTGCTCACGCCCACCTCCCCCCACACAGTAGAGCTATAGGCGCCGTATAAGAGTGGAACAAACAGCAGCAGCCGCGCCGGTGAGAAGGGGGGATCGTGTGTGTGGTAGGGGAAAGAGGGCAGCGGGAGGGGTAAAGCCGGTGTGGCCTAATTGTCGGTGTTGCCGGTCGTAGCGAGTCTACGCCGCAGCCATTCCAGCACGACGCAGGGCGCTTTATCGACACACACACGCACACACACACGCACACACACACAGAGAGAGAGAGAGAGAAAGTAAGAGAATAAGAGAGGAACAGTTTCTGGTCAGCGTACACACGCAGCGCGACCACCAAGCCCAACCGGTGACGCACCTCCTTGTCGCACGGGGAAACAAAAAGCAGCGGCGGCGCTAACTAAGACCAAAGCAGCAACCAACAACAGCAACAGCCGCAGCCGCACAAAACAGAACCTTTTTTTAATGAAAAAATTTCAATTTTTTGCGGTTGCAACAAAAAGAAAAAGAGATGTTTTTGCTGCTTTTGTTGTGTTAGTTGTTGTTTTGCTTCGGGAGGAGGTGATGATTTATTTTTTTTTTTTTTGGGGGGGGGTGTTGTAACAACGTCTGCGGACGAAGGTTCCACTCAATTTTTGGACCTAACACTCGCCCACGTACACTCTTCTGTTGTTGTTGCTGCTGCTATGGTTTTGGGGGGTGGCTGCAGTCCACGGTATAGCTTTCTCTGAGATACGGTAGTTATGGTGAAGATGAAAACGTGAGAGTGGGTGTGAGCTTGTGGAGGGGTAGGGGTAGGGGGAGAGGGGAAGCACTCGCACTTTGCTTGGGCTGCAGCTGCAGCACCAGACTCCGCCACAATGGCTCGCGCACTTTCGCCAAACTTCACACGAACACGCACACGCAAAGCACACACACACACACACACACACAAAGCTAAAAGAACCTTTCCACTGTGCGCCTGGCTCAGAGAAAGGCTGGCGAGTGAACGCACAGGAACAGTGGAAAATGTAGAGGTCCCACGGTGGGTCGCCGGCCTGTGCGAGAAACGTCACACAGTGCGTGGTGGTTGTCGTTTCGGTCCTTCTGTGAAGCCTGGTTTTCGCACCGTCACTCTCGAGGAGTCTGAAGAGCGGTTATTGTGTTTGTGTGAGTGTGGTGGAAAAAAGGGAGAGGAGCTGCGGCAACCCCACCACTAATGCTTTTGACAGTGGCGAAGAGTGTGAAGGGGAAGGGGGCAGGCAAAAGTCACCTAGGCTTACCCAAGCGCGCCCGCAGCACTGCACACCATACCAAGGCAACCACGAGGAGTGACAGTCACGTACGGTTACCTACCTCCACCACCTTTCCGCACGTGTATGTGGCTGTCACCTAGGCAAACAGCCCCCAGGTGGGTTTTCTCCGATCTCTCCTCTTTCCGGTACAGCTCACTCACGCACACACGCACACACGCCACGGTGAACCTCGTATGCCCTTGGTGCCGCAGCACTTGCCACGCCACCACACACTGGGGCAGCCACACAACCTTCACCTGCGCACGCCGGTTTACACCACACGCCTTCGACTGTGATCTACTTCACACCACAAACACGCCGGACCACGTGATGGCAACGAGCTGCTGGCGTGGCTATCTGAGCGGTGGTGGCAGGAAAATCGTTGCCGTTGACCCACCTCGAAAGCGGCAAAAGTGGATCCTTTTGGTAGCAGCCTATACTTCACTTTCTCCTTCCCTCAAAAAACTTACCGCAGCACGCACTGGTGAAAAGGGCAGCTGGAAAGGGGTGTGGAATGGTTCGCAAAAAGTGCTGCCGCAACGGCCTGGAAAGTAGGCGGCCTGAAACAGGAAAACAGTAGAGAAGAAGTAAGGGTGGTTCAGCAACAAGTAGCCAGCCAACGCCGTAACCCTGTACCACAGTGTGCCTCACTTCACTACCGAAAATGCCCCACCACGAGCACAATAATTATGAGAGATTTTCACACCGGAAAACAAGCAACAACAGCAACAACAACCAGCAAACAGTCAGAGTTGTCGTAACGACCCACAACGCCAGCACCGAATAGCACGCTCGCGAACGTAAAAAAAAAACAACAACCACAACAACAAAACAATAGCAACACAAAGATTGGAGAAAGGATCAGTGTACAGCACTTCCAGCGAAATTTACAGAAATATTTCCGCTGCTAATAAGTGATGCGAACCCTCGATGCACTTCCCTTTGCAGCAACGTAACGCAAGGGCTATCCAGAGGCCACAGCAAACCTTTTTTGCTCCCCCTCTACCGGATTCGCACGAAATGACGAAGGACACGCGATCACCTGTAACCTCGATCTTTCAGCTACTCACCATAGCATTTATTACCACGAACGGGCTCAGCTAGAGGAGGGAGGTTTCGGTCGCCCTTTGCCGACTTGTGGTAGGGAGGGGGGGTAGCGTGTTGTACCCACAGGTAGACAGGGCAGCGTTGAGAGCAGCGGTAGTTCGGCAGTACCTCAGAGTAAATTGAACGCCAAGCCTTTTGAATCCTTCGACCGTGGGGCCCGGTATAAAAGGCACGAGTATCGGCGTACACTTCTTTTTGAATATTCACAACAAAGTAGTTTAATATTGGGTCAGCCACTTATTTTTTTTCTTTTTTGCGAAGGGAAGAGGCACTGCCCTAATGGAGGTTAGAGAAGAAGAGAGCGGCGGGGCAGCGGTAATGCCGATTTGCTTCAACGACTTGGGTTGATGGACGACCGTGGAGGAAGATGGAATGAAATGCCACAAGAGCTGCGCTTCTTGCACCGCAACCTCGCCAAAAATATTTGTGCAGGTGCTCTAGAAATTGTTTTTCATGAACGACGCAACCTTTAGTAGGTGAGGGAAGCCCCGTGCCACGCGGCGTGATGCTGCCTGTGGTTGCGAAGTCGCCCTTCCAACCCTGAATGAAACTCACCTTTCAGCGTCTCACCTCTTTGCAACGACACTGCCAATGTCGCCAGCCGTATCTCTCAGCAGAGAGACACACCCACACAAAATCAAAATTTTCTCTGGTCCGGTCACGCTTTTCCGCCCCTTTACGACACACGAAGAGGAAGAGAACACTTCAGGTGGTAGGGTGCACGGCCGAATCGGAGGGGTGAAACTTTGTAGGTGGGAGATATATAGGGCAGCGAAAAAATTGAGATGAAAAAAGTGAAGCACAGCAGCAGTACGCTGTAAATCGCTTCGTCGCGCCCAGAATCAGGGGTGCTGTCCCTGCTTAGGCTACTCGTCTAATACAAGTCGTGGCTCCTGCAGAGTCATGCACCAGCAGCCCTTGCCGCCCTCAGGAAGAGGATAAGAACCTACACTCGAGAGTTCAAAAAACAGCCGTGACTTAATAAGTGCAAGGTGCAGGGGGAAAAAGTCTGTGGGGAGAGGAAATGGGTGTGGATCAGATGGCCGTGAATCAATTGGCACGCATGAACTCAGGTACGAGCCACGCGTAACACTGACAGGTTCAATCGACAGCCCTTTAGCGCCGTGCCGAGAAAACGAATCAGGGTCTACTTAGCAGAGGCCCACAAACCGTATCGCCAACAGGGGAAGTACCTGTGGTAGGAAAAAGCTAGACAGGAAGATGGTAGTGCGCTCAATGAAGCCTCAACGCGAGGTGCTAGCTCCTGGTAGTGCTGGTTTCTGAGAAAGCTGTGAACTCTGCGATTGCTGTGCGTGTCTTTTCCTTGGTGGGGATAAAAAAATAGGAAGGAAGAGCTGTTATGTGGGGCAGCAAGCGCGGCTTAAAGTAGCGGATAGGTTCGGCAGTCACATGCACAACAGACTGAGGTTGGGCCCGGCGGTGGCAGTCTCAGATGTGAGAGGCACCACTTACGCAGAGGCATCGCGTGCTCAGTTGCCACAACCCAGCGCTGCCACCCCCTCCCCCAGCAAATATATCATTCAGCGTGAGCCTGGCTACACCTGCAGCTGCGCATATTTCAAAAAGAACAACAACCACCCCTTTCACCCCTCTGTTGAACCCTATCCCTCCCCCCTCGAATACGTTCCACGACAAACTGACCAGAGCAAAGGGATGCGTTCACAGCAGTCGGCGAGCCTTAAGGGTAAGTTTTTGAGTCGAAAACGCGACACTGCATTCAATAAGTCACCAAGCCACCTGCGCTACACCCAGACGCCACAATCGCGGTCACCTTTTACTACCGCACACGGCATACGCTCAAAAGGTCTTTCAGTAGTTTGAAAAGGCCAAAAAATGAAGACGCCATGTCGAGGAAGTGCGAGGCATAGATTTTTCTCCGTTTTGACAGTTTGTTACTCCAAAAATTTCGGCACGTCAACTGCATGACCTTCGCCACGACCCTCTTCCTACCCAACCACAAGAAATCCTTTCCAGCACCAACAAGTGGCCTGAGTCACAGCACATGTTCGCCCATCTGCGTGTACGTGTCTTTCACCCTCTTCAGCTGCTGCACTATTATTTAGCCTGCGGCGGGGAGGGGAAGGAAGATACTACTATCAGCTTACGAGCACATGATGCCATTCCTTCATGAAAAAAGTCACCCAGCTGCAACGGCACTGACATGATCGCCTGGAAGGCAACAGCCACGTATGAAGCCAGTGGCCCTTGCTCACTCCCAACTCTTTTCGCTCCTCTACCACACTGCGGTGGAACGGACAACTCCCTATGCAAAGCCTACACCGCGTTGTTAAGGTCCCTGTAGAGCTCGTGCAGGTCGGCGGGAACTAGCGCCGGGATTGCTGTCGTCTGGCCCTCGCGCCTCGCTGCTTCCGCAGCTTCGTGAAGGCGGATATTCTCCTTCCGCATGTTCTTCTGGTGCTCAATCCAGAGGTTGTCGTTGATACGTTTCTCGGCAAATCCTCTTTGGAGACCAAACCATGCCGCGAAGAAGTAGCACACATTGCGTACTTGATTAAGCGTCTTCGGCGCGGCCTTGGTGGACATCGTCATTTCACGTCCCTCAATGTCGGTTAAACTTAGAGATGAGTAGCGAGCTTGCTTGAATGGGTTACCACGGAGGGTGACGCAAGTTTGTGGCCATCTTCGGCCTCCATACTTTTGCTCTCTCTCCCCCCCCCCTCTAAAAAAAAGGTCACACACTGAGGTCGAATTAAAAACCAAAAGCCACGCAAAAAAATAATTAGCAAAGAGCACAGCAGTCTCTGGTCCGCGCATCAAAGCAGTAAGATTAGTCGGAGTACCAGGATTTTTCACCTGTGCCTCCTTTGAGCCCCATCGAACCCAGACATGTGGGTGCTGTAAACCTCTGGAGGTTGTTTTTGAGCAGTTTTAATATCTACAGCCGCGATCTGGCTGCCAGCTTGTCACGGGCGGAGGCGTACGTGACCCCTCAGACTCATTCGTCCTCGGCACCCACAAAGCCATCGGTCCGCAGCGTGGATTCTTGATATCTAATCACAGGAGCAGGAATAAATATTTCTGCCTCTTTTTCGACGTACCCCATCACATTTCCACGGCACAGCTTGTTTATGAACGCAATTCCACATATGCATATTAGGAAGCTCTTCAATGTCGATGTTGATGTGGTTTCGCTGAAAGAAAACCACGTGTCTGCGGCAGAGGATGTTCGGCGGTACCCCATAGGGAGACGACGACAGCAGCTACGCTGCATGAGCGGCGAGCACGAGGGCTGAGGCTAATGTGTTCCTAGACCAGCACGCTTTTTTCTAACTTCGAAATTTCACGAGGAAAGGTAGGGACCTTTGATGAAACGCTTCACGAGGGACGCTTGGAGGACTCAGTACACACACAAAAGTCATAATTGTACATTACTTCAAATCAAATAGTGTCGCCACACCATGTGCTTCAAATGTAGACCACAATTGGGCCAGGGTACATCCGCCCCGCTAATGGGCTACCCTCTACACACACACACACACACACACACACACCTCGCTTGTGCAAGCCGTGTCAAAGGGGCCTTACTGCGCTCCGGTACTGCTTGTACCCTCTTTGAATACCCCCCCCCTCTCTTTCACACGGAGAGACGGATGCGTCCACGCATACCCATGCGTAATGTGTCGGGAACACTGGCTTGCGCCAGGAATGCAATAGATGTCCAAGGCATTAATTTTGTATTGGGAAAACAAATGCATATCTACATGGTAATTCCCCCCCCCCGCTGCATGCAGCACAAGCAACTCACGAAAAGGTAAAGTGATGCCCGTAGATCTTCTGCTGTTGACGCGGTCGCCTGGGTAATGAGATATCTAGCGCACTCGTTGTGTTACAGAAAGGGATGGCGCTTTCATCATTGGCACGCTGTCGGTTAGGCTTCGTAAGGTTCGGAAGGTCTTCTTCGATGACATGAAACGTGCGGCCGAAGCGGGACGCGTATGTGGGGAGATGACCCGAGTAGCCAACGGTGTACTTGCGATACATTCCCGATGGCTGGTGAGCGGGAGTTTCTTTCAACCATCTATCACGGTTATCACGCTCGTTGTACTCAGCAAAAACATCCTGCGAGCAGATCCGGGAACGTGAGGTGATCTCTGGAAGGTGGGAGGCTGCGTGTGGCACTGCCAGTCCAGAAGCCTTTTCACCTCCCGTGAGTTTAGCAAATAAGGTCTCGTCTGTCGCGTAGGTGGAATCTGGAAACCGCAAAAAAAAATCGATGAAGTCCTCCGGAGGAACTAGCTGCGTCGGATACCGCTTTCGTGAAAATGTATCATTAAAAAGCTGCAGATCTGCCGCAGATAGCGCTTCGGCGGTGGCATCGTGAGCTGTGGCAGATCGACTATCTTTTCCGTCCATCGTAATGATTTTCCGTACTGTCTCAAGTGGAATCTCACGCTTCTCACGCACTACACTCACCCTTAGTCGCTGCAGGTATGCTGCTTTCCGCCACAGCGCATCTGGAACCCCACCAATGGCGTGAAGGAAGTCGTCGACAAGAAGAAGCCCAATTGCGTCTGAAAATCCGCCCATGAGGACATGAATCTCTTCTGGCGACAAGACACTTCCCAATGCGTTGAGGGTCGCCTTAAAGATATGAGTGTTCATAACGGTAACGACCCCCTGCTCGCTTTCCACGCGAGCCTCAGAGCGCGCCTGGAACGAAATAAATAGCTCTTGAAAAGCTTCCTCTCCAGCACGACCGATGAGGAACTGCACCTTCTTTAGCACAGGCCTGGCCCGCTCTCGCGCGAGGGTGCAGCGCTGCACAGCATCCTCCTCTTTCCGTTTCAGCATCTCTGGTGACGGGTTCATTCCGCTATTTTTACCTAGGATGCAGATGTTTATCCCCTACAACCTGCCATGCCGAGAATGGTGCTATGGCTCGGTTGGATTTGGGGGTTGTGGTTGGCCTGTTGTGGGC
>PGOM01000100.1:58695-75312 GCA_002921335.1 Paratrypanosoma confusum | reverse complement strand
CCCCCTACCTTTCCTCTCCGCCCCACCCCGCATCATCTCGTCCCCCCGCCGGCGCCGCGGACGGCTCCTGCCGCACCCGAGTCGTGCGTGACCACCCCATACGCTCCATCACCGTCAACTCCCACTCTTTCCCCGAAAAAGCAGCCACACAGGCAAACACACAAACAAATACCCACGCAGCATCCCACCCTTTTCCTCCGTCTCTACCCCCTTCCCCATCCCTGCCGTCCTTTTACCTTTCGCCAGCAGGGTGGGTCACCGGGTTCCTGACGCATACACTCTACGCGACGCCACACCACGAAGGTCTTTCACGGGCCACGGCTGTGTGTGTGTGTGTGTCTGCCGCGTTTCCTACCCAGATTTATCTCTCTTTCTCTCGTACAAACGAGGCTGATACCCTGCTAACTGCTCCTCCTCTGCTCCTTTTTCCGGCCGACGGAACGACGTGGAGTTCGCTTAGACGACGTGCCGTGCCGCGCATCCCGTGACGCAGACGGCAGTGCGAACCCTGTGACCCGCGATGGACGACGAGCGCCCCACCGCCGCGGGGGCCGCGCGATCTGACGCACGCCACACGTACGTGCTCTCGCGACTGCGTGACTTCTTCGCCGCAGGCGATGCGACCGTTGGAGATCGCCTGACGCTTCAGCTGGATGACGCGTTCCGTGAGGGCTCGCCGAACTTCCTGCTGTTGCATGAGCTGCTCCAGGGTGTTGGGCCGAATGAGCTGCTGTTCACGTACCAGCCCGACGCCGCCGAGGACGGGGGCGAGGTGACGACGGGGGGCGATGCGGACGCGGCGGCTGGGAAGCCGTGGGGCGCCGCAGGGCACCGTAGCAGTGTGACCGCGTCGACGCTGCCGGCTGCGGCATCACCAGCCGCCGCCGTGGCGGGTGCCGCAGGCGACGCCACAGTGGGGTCCCTAGTGCTGCGAGTGATCAACCCGATGAAGGAGCGCATCGGGCAGCTGGCGCGGCGCAGCGTGTACCTGATTCGTGCAAGCAACGGCACCCCGATCAACAACAAGGACATCCAGCATATTGTGCAGGAGCTGACGATGGGCTGTCTCGAGGCCAATGTGCTGAATAGCTACGAGCACCTGCTGACGGAAGTGTACGTGCCGCTGCTCAACCGGCTGAACCACTGGGGCAAGAACACCGCGGAGGAGCGCAACGTCTTTATCATGCGGCTGCTGCGCTACGCAGACCACATCGGGGACCTGCAGCAGTCCAAGAGCGCGTCGTACGTGTTGCAGCCGGTGGAGCCGACGACGTGGACGCAGCTGCGGACCAACACGTTCAACAAGCGCGGTGCAATCAGCGACCCGACGGCCATTAACCGGTTGAGCGACACAGTGGAGCAGTGGATTCGCACCGTCGAGGACGTGGTGAGCCAGCTGCCGAACGTGGAGAATGAGCTCACGGATGAGAAGGCGGGTCCAAAGACGAAGATCGAGATCTGGAAGGGCCGGCAGGCGATGCTGAGTCTGGTGCTCCGTCAGATCGAGGCGATGGATGTGCCGCTCGCCATAAAATATCTGCGCGATGCGAAGAGCCCGCTGGCGTCGCACTGGGCAGAGGCGGAAGCCTCGCTGAAGGAGGCGATGGCCGAGGCCAGTGAGAACGTCATGTACCTCACCACGATGTCCAAGCACTTCGACGTCCTCTGCTCCGGCGACCTGCCGCAGATCGCGGCGACGCTGCCGCTGCTGATGTCGAACATTCGCATGATGTACACAATATCTCGGTACTACTCGTCCGAGGCGCGAATGACGGTGCTGCTGTTCAAAATCACCAATGCGATCATCCTCTCGTGCAAGGCGGCCATCAACCCGTCCGGAAACCGCAGCCGCATCTGGGAGCTCGCGCAGAGCCCAGCGACTATCACCGACCTGCTCGAAAAGCTGCACTGGTGCGTGGAGCTCAACAAAATCTACTCGAATGAGTACGCCAAGGCACAGGCCGCATTCTCAGAGAAGTCCAACGGGAAGCACTTCCAGTTCGACGAGTTGAAGTTCCTCGGCCACTTTAACCTCTTCACGAAGCGCGTCGACAAGCTGATCAGCGTGTTCCGCGCGATGGAGCAGTTCATGCTGCTGCGCACGTACCACGTGGACCAGATGGAGAGCCTCATCACCCGCTTCGACGAATACGTGGGCCAGCTGCGCGGCAAGACGGTGGACATCCTCGACTTCCACGACAACAACCGCTTCGACACGGAGTATAAGATCTTCGACTCGCACCTCACGGAGCTGGAGACGTCGATGCAGGTGGCGATCAACTCCTCTTTTGAGAACATCACGTCCACTGAAAACGCACTCACGCTCCTACACAAGTACAAGCGCATCTTGCAGACTGAGGCGTTCGCGGCCGACCTCGACTCCAAGTACATGGTCATCTTTCACAACTACGGCCTTGAGCTGGAGAGCGACCAGAAGACGTACGAACGCTTCAAGAGCGACCCACCCATCCCGCGCGACAGCACGCCAGTGGCTGGTGCGATCAGCTGGTCGCGCCAACTGCTGCGCCACATCAAGGAGCCGATGGACAAGTTCAAGACAAACCGGACCATCATGGGCAACTCCAAGGAAAGTAAGAAGGTGATTCGCACCTACAACAAGCTTTCCGTGGCGCTGCTGGAGTACGAGGCCATCTGGGTCGACGCGTGGAAGCGCTCGATCGAGTCGAGCACCGCCGGACTCAATGCGACGCTGCTGATCCGCTGCGAGGGCCGCCTCGTCGTCAACTTCGACATTGAAATCCTCCAGCTGATCAAGGAGACGCGCGCGCTGATGCTGATGGGGGACATCGATATCCCCCCCGCGGCGAAGCTGGTTCTGCTACAGGAGCAGAAGCTGCGCACCTTCTACAGCGAACTCTCGTTCCTGGTGAAGGAGTACGAGCGTGTGGTCGGGCGCCCGAGCGACGTGGGCAGCACGAGCAGCAAGATCATCGCCGTCACGCGCCATATGCTGCAGCCAAACCTCTCCGCCCTCGACGCGATCATCCGCCCAGGTGAGACCATGCTGACATGGAGCTCTATGAACATCGACACCTACCTGGAGCGCGTGCAGACCGCCATTCAGGACCTCGACAAGCTGGTCACCAAGGTGAACGATATCGTCATGAACCGAATCCGGTCGAACCTGAAGCTGGTTTCGAACGCGCTGCTGATTAACCTCTTTGATGACCACTTCTCGCTCGACAAGTTCGTGTCCATGCAGGAGAAACACATCCGCCAGCAGTGCGAGTTCATGGAAATCAAGAACAAGGAAGTGGAGTCTGCCGTCAACGACGTCTTCTCCACCATCTTGAATAGTCAACGAAACCTCAACCTGGTCCGCGGTCGCGGCGGCGACGCCACCATGGTAGCAGGGGGCGACCCCGCACTGCAGACGGCGCAGTTTGCCGCGGTGCAGGACGCGATGATGCCACTGAAGCGGCACTTCTACCGGCTCATGTTCAAGGCAATTCTGACCACGACGACACGGTCGCTGAACCTGCTAAAGAAGCGCGTGGGCACCCGCAACCGCATCTCCTTTCTCTTCGTCGAGCGGCCGCTCTTTGATGTGGACGTTCAAATGATCGACGCGGAGCCATACGTGGTGCTGAGTCCGTCTCTTGACGAAATTCAGCGTGCGATCAACCTCAGCGCCACGGCAGTCCTCTCGTGCAGCAAGTACATGACGCGGTGGCGCGGCATTGGTGATTCCTCCACCTTTTTTGACGAGATCGCACAGAATAAGGAGATCGTGAAAGTGGTTCTACTGCTGACAGGTGGCATTCACGGGCTCAAGAAGCAGGTCATGGAGTACCTGCGTCACTTCCACAAGTACGACTACCTGTGGATGGACGACAAAAACATGGTGTACGAGGTGTTCGAGAGCAACAACCCAACCCTTGACGACTACGAAGCGGTGCTGAAGAAGTTTGCGGAGCTGGAGGCGGAGCTTGGGGGCATCATGCCGACGTACACGCTTGGAAGCCTCGCGCTGGAGACAAAGCCGCTCAAGACAGAGCTCCTGAAGAAGACGTTAGAGTGGAAGGAGCTGTACCTGAGCAAGCTACGCGTCAAAGCGCAGCGTGACCTGGACAAGCTGACGCAGCAGATGGAGGAGGAGAGCCACCAGCTGGACTTGCCCATCCCGGACCAAGAGAAGCTCGAGGACCTGCGTATCCTCATGGATACGCTCAAGTCCATCCGCGAGCGCGAGTCGCAGGTGCAGTTCCAGTTCTCCCCGGTGCAGCAGTCCTATTCACTGTTGCAGCGCTACAATTTTCCAGTATCGAAGGAGGAGGTGGACCGCGTGGACGACCTGCGCTTCAAGTGGAAAAAGCTGCATAAGGCCGCGGCGCGGCGGTCCGACGACATCAACAACATGCAGCACGGCTTCAAGAAGGGTCTCACTCTCAAGGTACAGAAGTTCCGCGTGGAGGTGATGGCGTTCCGAAACGAGTACGACGCCAACGGCCCCATGGTACCGGGCCTGCAGCCGCAGGAGGCGATGGAGCGGCTCAAGCGGTACCAGCGGCAGTTCGATGACAAGTACCGCAAGTGGATGACGTACATGGCCGGCGAGGAGCTGTTCGGCATGCCGGTGCACAAGTACCCGGAGCTCGCCCGCACGAAGCGCGAGCTGGAGCTGCTTGACAAGCTCTACACGCTATACATCAACGTGCTGCAAAAGGTGAACGGCTACAACGACATTCTGTGGTGTGACCTCGACTTCGACGTGGTCGCGGAGGAGGTCAGCACCTTCATGAGCCAGTGCAAGCACCTGCCCAAGTCGCTGCGTGAGTGGGACGCATACATCGAGCTCAAGAAGATCCTTGACGACTTCATCGAGCTGCAGCCCATCATTCAGGAGCTGAAGAACCCCGCGGTGGTCGAGCGGCATTGGCAGGAGGTGATGAAGGTCACGGGCCACAAGTGGCGCACCGACCCGGACCTGTTCAAGCTGCAAAACCTCGTTGACGCGAACCTGCTGGCCGTGTCGGATGAGGTGATGGACATCGCCATGTCCTCCGTGCGCGAGGCGGAGATTGAGGCGAAGTTCCGCATGCAGGAGGCTACGTGGAAGGACCAGGAGCTCAAGTTTTCGGAGTTCAAGCACCGCGGCCCGATCATCCTCAAAGGAGACGACACGACCGCGACCAAGGAGGCGCTGGAGGAGTCGTCGCTCGCCGTGAACTCGATGCTCTCCTCGCGGTACTGCGGCTTCATGCGCGAGACCATCCAGGCCTTTCTGCAGAAGCTGGTCAAGGTCAGTGAGACGATCGGCACGTGGGTGGAGGTGCAGTTCACATGGCAGTACCTGGAAGCGGTGTTCGCCGGTGGCGACATCATGAAGCAGCTGCCGCAGGAGGCGAAGCGCTTCGCGACGATCGACAAGTCGTGGCAGAAAATCATGAACAAGGCCAATGAGCAGCCGAACGTGCTGGAGTTCTGCTACGAAAACGAGCTGCTGCAGGGCCTCCCGGGGCTGAAGGAGCAGCTCGACGAGTGCCAGCGGAAGCTCTCGCTCTACCTGGAGCAGAAGCGGAACCTGTTCCCGCGCTTCTACTTCGTGTCCGACACGGTGCTGCTGGAGATCCTGTCGCAAGCCAGCGACCCGCAGTCGATCCAGCCCCACCTGGCATCCATCTTCGACGGCCTGGCCTCCGTGCGCTTCGATCGCGTGAAGCCCAAGGAGGCGGGCGCGCAGCCGTACTACCAGGTCGTGGAGATGATGTCTGGCGAGGGCGAGTCGCTCATGATGCGCGAGCCGACCCCGTGCGTTGGCAACGTCGAGGACTGGCTGAACCGCCTGTGCGCGAGCATGACCGACACGGTGCGCGACGTGGTCAAGGGCAGCGTCACCGAGCTGAGCACGCTGATGGGCAACATCAACTACCTGGCCAACATCATCGACCGCTACCCCGCCCAGGTCTCCCTGCTGATGCTGCAGATGTTCTGGACGGCGGATGTGACGGAGTGCATCCTGAAGGGCATCATGCGCGCGCGCGGGAAGGACTCCAACGTGGCGCGCGCCAAGTGCGATGCGGTGAAGAACTTCCTCGTGCACATGACGACCTCGCCGGAGCTGGAGAACAAGCCGAAGCGCATGCGCACCAACATCGAGACCCTCATCACCATCCAGGTGCACCAGCAGGAGGTGTTCATGGACCTGCAAAAGGCCTCCATCAAGGACATCACCCACTTCGACTGGCTGAAGCAGGCACGGTTCTACTACAAGCCGGAGCGGGATCTCACCATCATCTCCATCGCCGACTCCGACACCGAGTACAGCAACGAGTACCTTGGTGTGAAGGAGCGCCTCGTCATCACCCCGCTGACCGACCGCTGCTACATCACCCTCTCGCAGGCGCTCGCCATGTACATGGGTGGGGCACCGGCCGGCCCGGCTGGAACGGGCAAGACCGAGACCACCAAGGACCTCGCACGCACGTACGGCAAGTTCTGCGTCGTGTTCAACTGCTCCGACCAGCTGGACCGCCACGCGATGGGCAAGATCATCCGCGGGCTATCGCAGGCTAACGCTTGGGGCTGCTTCGACGAGTTCAACCGCATCGACCTCCCCGTGCTGTCTGTGGTGGCACAGCAGGTCAGCTGCGTCCTGCAGGCGTTGAAGCAGCACAAGGATAAGTTCATCTTCATCGACGGTCAGGTGACGGACCTCATGCCAGGCGTCGGCTTCTTCATCACGATGAATCCAGGATACGCTGGCCGGCAGGAGCTGCCGGAGAACTTGAAGATCCTGTTCCGTGGTGTGACGATGATGATCCCCGATCGCCAGACCATCATGAAGGTGAAGCTGGCGTCGCAGGGCTATAGCCAGGACGACCTGCTGAGCAAAAAGTTCTTCACACTGTACAAGCTGTGCGAGGAGCAGCTTTCCAAGCAGCGCCACTACGACTTTGGTCTGCGCAACATCCTCTCCGTGCTTCGGACAGCCGGCGCGGTGCTTCGGCGCAACCCCGGAAAGGACGAGGAGGATCTCTTCATGCGTACGCTGCGCGACATGAACCTGTCGAAGCTCGTCTTTGAGGACATTGAGCTGTTTGACTCGCTGCTGAAAGATATGTTCCCTGGGCGGCAGTTCGTGAAGGGGACGCACCCGGAAGTCGAGGGGGAGATCGAGAAGGTCATCCGCGAGAAGGGCCTCATCTACTGGACGCCGTGGGTGAGCAAGATCATCCAGCTCTACGAGACGAAGCTCGTGCGCCACGGCATCATGGTGGTCGGCCCCGCGATGTGCGGCAAGACGCAGTGCTACGACGTGATGACCGAGACGCTCACGCGCACCACCGTGCCGCACCAGCAGCTGCGCATGAACCCCAAGGCCATCACGGCGCCCGAGATGTTCGGCCGTATCGACGTGGCGGGCGACTGGCACGATGGTGTCTTCTCCTCGCTGTGGCGCTCTGCCGTGCGCAACGCGAAGAAACGCAACATCTGGGTAGTTTGTGACGGCCCTGTGGACGCGATCTGGATCGAGAATCTCAATACGGTGCTAGACGACAACAAGCTGCTGACGCTAGCGAATGGCGACCGCATTCAAATGGCAGACAGCATGAAGTGCTGCTTTGAGGTGGAGAACCTGTCCAACGCGTCGCCCGCGACGGTGTCGCGAGCGGGTATCATTTATATCTCGGACGTGATTCTCGGCTGGCAACCCGTGGTAGAGTCGCGGCTGCGCGCCATCAAGAGTGCCGACGGACACATCCTCCCTAGCGACGTGGTGAAGACGTGCCACCCGCAGCTCGCGGAGAAGCTGCTGAAGCTGTTCATGCCCAAGTCGAAGGACGACGAGAAGACGTCGCTGATTCGGCTCGTCAGCGACTTCTACCTGAAGGAGTGCGTGGTGGTGATGCGGACATCCACGGCGCACCATGTGATCAACGCCTTCCACCTGGCCGTGGCGCTCGGGGAGGAGGTCGCGGAGCTCAACACGGTCGTGACGGACGACCTGGCGGAGAAGATCTTCTGGTTCAGCATCGCGTGGGCGTTCGGGGGCATGCTCGAGACGAAGGATCGCGCGCGGTTCGACATGTTCCTTCGGGAGCAGTACCGCGGCCTCCCGCCGGTGTCGGAGGGGCAGATCTTCGACTACTCACTCAACTGCAAGACGGGCGCGTGGGAGCCGTGGGACAACTTTGTGGAAAAGTGGAAGTACCCAGGCGACGACAAGCTCGACTTCGCGACACTGTTTGTGCCGACGGCGGACTCCGTGCGCCTGCACTTCTTGTCGCAGTGCAACTTCATCCAGCGCCGGCCGACGCTACTGATCGGCATCAGCGGTACGGCGAAGACCGTTACGGTGGAGAAGTTCCTGGGGAAGGTCAAGTCCGCCTCGGAGACGTCGAACTTCCGCAAGGTGAACTTCTCCTCCATGACGACGCCGCTCAACTTCTACAACGCACTGGAGGATATGACGGAGAAGAAGATGGGTGCGACATATGGCCCGAAGAACTGCGAGCAGCTCACCGTCTTCATCGACGACATCAACATGCCGGAGATCAACGAGTGGGGCGACCAGATCACCAACGAGATCGTGCGCCAGGTGGTCGAGTCGAACCAGGTCTACGACCTGAGCCGCCCGGGCGTGCGGAAGGAGCTGCGCGGGCTGGTGTACATGGCGGCCATGTCGCACCCCGCTGGCGGCAAGAACGACATCCCGAACCGCCTGAAGCGCCACTTCTCCATCTTCAACGTGCCGCTGCCGGAGGAGGCGTCCATCCAGAAGATTTTCGGCACCATTTTCGAGGGCCGCTTCTGCAACGACAACTACCCGCAGCCGGTGCAGGACGTGGCGAAGCTGCTGACGGCGATGTCCATCGATTTTTGGCGGGCGATCGGCAAGAAGATGCTGCCGACGCCAGACAAGTTCCACTACTTCTTCAACTTACGTGACCTCTCCAACATCGCGCAGGGTGTCATGATGGCCGGCATGTACTTCGACCCGGACCGCCCCGAGAAGCGCGCGGCGAGCCGACCATGGGACGTCATCACCTCCGTCGACACGCTGGTGCGGGTGTGGAAGCACGAGTGCGCGCGCGTCTTCAGCGACAAACTCAACACCGTCAGCGACAAAAAGTGGTTCGACCAAAACGTGCAGGAGTGCGTGTCGAACCACCTCAGCAGCACCCCGTACAAGGACGTCGTCGATCGCGTGAAGGACCCGATTTACATGGCCAACTTCCTGCGCGAGGCCGTGGTGGACCGCGAGACCGGCGAGGTTGTTGAGGCTGCCCCGCGTATCTACGAGCCAGTGCCGAGCATGCCGGAGCTTCTCGCGCGGCTGCAGGCGGCCATGGCGGCGCACAACGAGACCCCGACCGGCAAGGTCAAGAAGCTCGACCTCGTGCTGTTCGAGGCGGCGCTCAAGAACGTCACCCGCATCTCCCGCGCGCTGTCGATGCCGCGTGGCAACCTTCTGCTCGTGGGTGTGGGTGGAAGCGGCAAGCAGTCGCTGACGCGGCTCGCGGCCTTCGTCAACGGCCACGACTACGCGGTGCTAACCATCTCCAAGGGATTTGGCGTGAACCAGCTCTTCGATGCGATCCGTGAGCAGTACATTTCCGCGGCGACAAAACGGCCGGTGACGATGCTGTTCACCGACAATGACATCAAGCAGGAGATTTTCCTGGAGTACATCAACTCCTTCCTGTCCAACGGAGAAATCGCTGGGCTCTTCGCGAGCGATCAGCGGGACTCGGCTATCAACGACATCCGCCCGGTGATGAAGAAGGACCCGTACGTCAAGTTTGAGGACATGAGCGAGTCGCTGTGGAAATACTTCATCAACCGCGTCCGCGAGCGCCTGCACTTCGTGTTGTGCTTCTCTCCCGTGGGCGAGAAGTTCCGCACGCGCGCACGCAAGTTTCCGGCGCTGGTGTCGTCGTGCATGATCAACTGGTTCTTCCCGTGGCCGCGGCAGGCGCTATTAGACGTGTCGTCGCGCACGATCAAATCGCTCGAGATGGCGACGGAGGCGAAGAACAAGGATGGTCTGGTAGAGCTGATGGCCGACATCCATGCGCTGATGCGGGAGCGCTCTGAGGAGTACCTCGCGCGCTACCGGCGCTCCGTGTACAGCACCCCCAAGTCCTACCTGAGTTTCATCGAGTCCTACACGCAGGTGTACCGCAAGAAGTTCGATCAGCTCAACGAGGAGGCCAAGAAGATCAACAACGGTCTCAAGAAGCTGCACCAGGCCGGTGAGGATGTTCGCGTGATGCGGACGCAGCTGCAGGAAAAGGAGGTGCTGCTGCAGCACAAGAAGCGCGAGACGGACGCGCTCGTGAAGGAGATCGAGATTCGCACCGCGGAGGCAGAGAAGAAGCGCTCCGAGGTGGAGGCGGTGAAGGAGGTGGTCGCGCGCGATGCGAGCATCGTCGCAGCGGGCGAGGCGGAGGCCAAGCGCGACCTGGCGGCGGCGGAGCCGACGCTGCTGGAGGCTATCGAGTCGCTCAACTCCATCACGGCGAACGACTTTGTGACGCTGAAGAAGCTCGCGAACCCGCCCGCGCTGATCAAGCGCATCTTTGATGCGGTGTCGGTGCTGCTGCATCGCCCACTCATCGTGCCTGGGGCGGAGTCCGTCAAGGGGAACCTCTGGATCACCGACTCGTGGGACTTCAGCGGCCGTCAGTTGGCGGCGGACTCCGACACGCTTGACAACCTCAAGCGCTTCGGTGAGACCAAAAAGGACAACATCAACGAGGAAACGTGCGAGCTGCTGCTGCCGTACCTGTGGATGGAGGACTTCACGCGCGAGCGGGCGCGCCAGGCGTCTGGTAACATCGCGGGTCTGTGCACGTGGGTGCGGAGCATGCACAAGTACATCAACATCGCCAAGATCGTCGCGCCGAAGAAGGAGAAGCTGCGGGAGGCCACCATCAAACTGCGGGCGGCGAACAAGAAGAAGGAGGAGCAGGAGGAGGAGCTCGCGCGGGTGAGCGCTGAGGTGGAGCAGTACAACCAGCAGCTCACGGAGGAGAACACGAAGAAGCAGGCCCTTGAGGACGACGCACTCAAGACCAAGCAGCGCATGGACAGCGCCAATGGCCTGATCGATGCGCTCTCGGGCGAGCGCGAGCGCTGGACCCAGCAGAGCAATGACTTCCGCAACCTCATCGACCGCCTCATCGGTGACGTGGCGCTCAGCTGCGCGTTCACGTCCTACTGCGGTCCATTCAACTCCGAGTTCCGCCGCCTGTTGCTGTACGACTACTTCTACCCCAAGTGCAAGCAGCTGCGCCTGCCTGTCACGGACAACATCAACATCGTCAAGTTTCTCGTTGATGATACCACCATCGCGGACTGGCAGCTGGAGGGGCTGCCGGCGGACGACCACTCCGTGCAAAACGCCATCATGATCACGACGAGCACCAAGTTCCCACTGATGATCGACCCGCAGGGTCAGGCGCTCAACTGGATACGGCGGCGGACCGAGAAGGAGGGCAACAAGCTGTGCCAGCTGAGCGACCGTGGATTCCTCACCGATCTGCAGACGCAGCTGGACCACGGAGGGCCGCTGATCATTGAGAACGTGCCGGAGGAGGTGGACCCGGTCATCGATCCAGTGCTGGAGAAGCAGGTGGGCCGCAGTGGAAAGGCGTTCTTCATTAAGGTCAACGGCGAGGAGATGAGCTACGACGATCGCTTCACCCTGTTCATGACGACAAAGCTGCCGAACCCGAGCTTTACGCCAGAGATGTTTGCCAAGTGCCTCGTGATCGACTTCACCGTGACGATGCAGGGCCTGGAGCAGCAGCTGCTGTCGCAGGTCATCGGCCGCGAAAAGGCGGAGCTTAACGAGGAGAGCGCGAAACTCGCCGAGGACATCAACCTCAACGAGAAGCGCCGCAAGAACCTCGAGGATCGGCTGCTGAAGCAGTTGTCCGAGTCGCAGGGCAACCTTATCGATGACGTGACACTGATCCAGACACTGCAGGAGACGAAGGACGCGTCCGCGGAGATCGCAGAGAAGCTTTCGACGTCACTGGAGACGAAGCAGCGCATCGCCGGCGCATGCGAGGAGTACCGCCCCGTCGCCACACGCGGCGCGGTGCTCTACTTCCTCGTGGTGGAAATGTCGCTGGTGAGCAACATGTACCAGACGTCCCTCTCGCAGTTCGACCGGCTGTTCGATGGCTCAATCGAGAAGTCAGAGCGGTTCCCGACCACGGCGAAGCGCATTTTGTCCATCATCGACTTCTTGACGCTGCACGTATTCAAGTACGTCATCCGGATGCTCTTCTCGAAGCACAAGCTGCTCTTCGTGCTGCTCCTCGCGTGCAAGATCGAGATGAAGGCCGGCAAACTGGATCCGCAGTCGTTCGAGACGTTCCTCAAGGGTGGTGGCGCGGTGCAGGTCGACAAGGCGAAGCCGTACCCGTGGATCAAGGACAAGGCGTGGGCTAACATCCTCGCCATCACCACCCAGCTCCCACGCTCGTTCAAGACGCTGCCGGAGCTGATCATCCGCAATGAGCAGCAGTGGCGCCACTACATTGACTCCGAGTCCATCGAGAGCTTACCGGTGCCGGATCTCAATGAGAAGCTTGACAGCTTCGACCGCTTGCTGCTGGTGCGGGCGGTTCGTGAGGACCGCACGATGCTCGCGGCGAACCTGTACGTCGCCCAGACGCTGGGCAAGGAATTTGCCGAGGCGCAGCAGCTGGACCTGAACGATGTGATCGACGAAACGAACGGCCTCAACCCAATCGTGTTTCTGCTCTCGCAGGGCTCAGATCCCACCACCCTGATCGAGACGGCGGGCAAGAAGCTCAAGAAGAAGATTACGCCCATTTCAATGGGCCAGGGTCAGGAGGAGGCCGCCATGAGCATCGTCATGAGCAGCTGGCAGAATGGCGAGTGGGCACTGCTGCAGAACTGCCACCTGGGACTCCCGTTCTTGACCCAGCTCGAAGCGTTACTGCGCCAGCAGCACATGGCGCTGGCGCAGGGCGACGTTAAGGCGCAGCCGCATGAAGATGCACGCATCTGGATCACATCAGAGCCATCCAACTCGTTCCCGATTGGGCTGCTGCAGATGTCGGTGAAGCTCACCAATGAACCGCCGCAGGGCATTAAGGCGGGCCTGATTCGAACCTACTCGTGGCTCTCGCAGGACTACATCGACATGTTCCGCCGGCCCGAGTGGCGTCCGATGTTGTTCACGCAGTGCTTCCTGCACTCCGTGGTGGTGGAGCGGCGCAAGTTCGGCCCGATCGGCTTCAGCGTGCCGTACGAGTTCAACCAGGGCGACTGGACGGCGTCGGTGCAGTTCCTCGTGAACCACATGACCACCATCGGGGAGCAGCTGAAGAATCCGGTCAACCGCGACACGGTCTGCTACATGGTGTCCGATATTCAGTATGGCGGCCGTATCACCGACAACAACGATCGCGCGCTGTTCAAGGCCATCACGGAGTTTCTGTACGACCCGCGCATCACTAACATGGACCGCATCAAGGAGTTCAAGAACTGGGAGACGAAGTATGTCGACCCGCTGACCGCGTTCGCCGCGGGCTACGCGATTCCGGTCTTTGACGACATCAACAAGCACCGTGACTTCATCCGTGAGACCTACCCAGACGTGGACACGCCGGACGTGTTCCGCATGCACCCCAACGCCGACATCACTTATCGCACGCGGCAGTCGCAGGAGATCCTCATGACCATCCTCGACGTTCAGCCGCGTGGCGCCGTGACGAGTGGAGGCATGACCCGCGAAGATAAGGTCCTCTCGATGACTGAGGCGTTCCTGAAGCAGCTGCCAGAGAAGTGGGTGATTGACCGCAAGCAGCACATCGGCGACCGCCAGCCGCTGAGCATTTTCGCTGGCCAGGAGATCGACCGCCTTGACGTAACGATCAAGACGGTGCGGCAGACATGCATCAACCTCAAGCTGGCCGTGGCAGGCACCATCATCCTGACGCCGGCCTTGCAGAGCGCGCTGGACCACCTGTATGATGCCCGTGTGCCGCCCTCGTGGACGGCGGTGGGTTGGCCGTCGCCGAACATCTCACTGTGGTTTGCCGAGCTGCTGCGGCGCTTCGAGCAGCTCGACAGCTGGGCCCGCTGCGGCCGCCCGCCAGTGTTCTGGCTGCCGGGCTTCTTCAATCCGCAGGGCTTCCTGACGTCGGTGCGACAGGAAATCACCCGCAGTCACGCAGGTGAGGCAATACCGTGGGCGTTGGATAAGGTTGAGACGCGCACCGAGGTTCGGTCCAGCGAGTACCGGCCCAACGTGGAGAGCAAGGCGGAGGACCTGCGCACCGAGAAGGGTGAGGTGATCATCTACGGCCTCTACCTCGAGGGGGCCATGTGGGACAAGACTAACAAGCGCCTCAAAGACCCGCTACCGGGCGATCTCTTCCGCGAGCTGCCGATGATGCTTATCTCGGCGTTCAACAAAGACGCTCCAGCACCCCCGGCAGCTCCGGGGGGTGGCATGTTTACAGGGGCCGGCGGTGGCGGCGCAAGGGAAAAGAACAAGCGCCTCGAGTACTACCGCTGCCCGGTCTACAAGTACCCGCAGCGCACGGACAACCACTGGATCTTCGACGTAAACCTACCGGTTGCCGAGGACGACGCCTACTGGCGCATGCGTGGCGTTGCACTGCTCGGAACCACTGACTAGATTCTTCTCCCCACCCCCGCCCGACCACAAACTTCTCTCCTTCTCCCTCACTCGCTTACTTTCGTCCGCACCATCGCGGTCACCTCTACCCATCGTGCGCTCTCCCCTGCTTCTTTTGCGGCGGAGCGGTGTGGCGCAAATCCGGTATGCGGAGGATCTCAATTGGGTGGCTGGTGGGCATGGGAGTGAAGGGGGTGAAAAAAGAGGACCCGTGGAAAGGAATCTCATGTATGATACAACGTATGTATCTCTCCGCTCCACAACGACCAGGGCGTCGCGTGTTGGGATGCTATGCGGCTCGGAGGCGGGCTGCTGAGCCGGAGGGAAAGGGAGGATAGAAGGAACATATGGGAGTGGAGAAGGGTTGTCACTGGGTTTGAATGCCGATGCTATGAGGACTGCTTGTGTGTACCCCCTTGTGAAGAGTTACCAACAAGGAGGAGAGGAGAGGGAGGGGGGTGGCATTTGTGCGTGGCCGTATTAGGGCTGCGCCTGCACCTGCACCGAGACGCGGTCTGCTAGTCTAGGGGTTCGAACAATGCTCGCGGGCTCGCTGCGCTGCATGGCAAACGCAGCCTCGTCTTCATCGTCGTCATCGGCCTCGTCGCTATCGACCCAGGTTGGTGGTGCGACGCTGATCCGCAGCAAGTCGTTCGTGGAGCCGCCAAGCGATCTGGTCATCGCGCAGGCAGGCACGACGCTGCCGGGGATTCCGCACCCCAACCGGGTGTGCCGGGCGTACCGACAGTGGCTGAAGCTGGCGGTGCTGTGCCCACCGTCGCTTTTGTGCGAGTTAAACGAGCATGCACAGATGAACGAACGCTTCGTCATCATTCTGCGGCAGAAATTCCGCGAGGGAGCTGCGCTGCGTGACCCTGAGCAAATCGCCGTGGCCGTGCAAGCGTCGGAGCGCAGCCTCGCGATGTTTCGCTTTCTCGCGGCGGACGGCGCCAAGCGAAAGTTCCCCGAGGCGAAACCCCGTTTGAACCTTCACAAGATGGGCTTCCTCGAGATGGGCCGCATCAACTACACCCAGATGGTGAAGGAGTACTGGAACACGTACGTGATGCGTCGCTGGTAGCGAGCCGTGTCGCGTGGCTTCCGTTGGAGCCAGAACGAAGCAGCCTCTGGAGGCCGAGGAGGAGGTGCCGTGCGGGCGCATGTGGCCGGTAGTGCCCTAACCACCACCCCCATCGCCACCGTCGGCTGCCCGGCTGCGGCGGGCCGTTGGTGTTCGGGCGGGAAGTGGACGGAGGAGAAGATTGCGGCTGATGCTGCTGGCCCCAGCTGTGCCGGCCCCATCCACTGGATCAACGGACGCCTGCCCACCGCCCGCTACGGCGATGCAACGATCATGCGCTGCTCTCCTCATGATCTTCCTCCCTTTCCCTCCCCTGTGGCATTTGCTACCGTTCCCCTGCCTCACATGCGTGCGTAGGGTGTGTGTAAGAGAGAGAGAGAGACGGGGATGGGAAAGGAAGGCGCAGCCACTCACGGCAATTCTCTAGTGTCACCGTGTCACTGCCGCTGCTGTTGTTGTTGCTGCTGCCCCCCCTGCGGGCGCAACTTTGATCTCTCCGCCCGCGATGGACCACTCGCGGCAGCCCCACGTAGAGGACACGCCTCAGCGCGCCACCAGTTCCGTCTCCTCGACCCACGCGCCAGGCGGCGCTGAAGAAATGAACCCCAACGAGGTCATTCCGGTGAGCCCCCCGGCTCCGGCACCAAGTCACGCAGGCGACGGTGTGCTGAAACCGGGTGCTTCGGAAGAGGGTGTGCAGGTAGCCTCTCCAATGAAAGCTGCCACCCGCCAGGAAGACGGCGAGGCGGAGGCCGAGGGAGAGTTTGATGACGATGACGTACACACCACCCATGTGGAAGTGCTGGAGGCCGCCCCGATGGAAGGCCACGTCCCCACAGAGCCTTTGGTTGAGGCAGAAGGCGCAGAGTCGGAGACCGAGGCC